>VZZY01007872.1:74763-93019 GCA_013400335.1 Eurystomus gularis | reverse complement strand
CGGGCTGCCAGACGGTCTCCGCGGCCCGTGCGCAGGCGGGGAGCAGGGCCTGGCCTGCGGGCAGCGGAACTCCACCCCCGGCTGCGAACGGGGCCTGGCCCACCTTCCGCGCAGTAATTTCCTCTCCCGGTTCGAGCGGTGGGAAGTGCGCCCCGCCCAGGGGCTTTTACCCAGCGCTTTACAGGAACGTTACTGGTAAATCCCGGGGGGGGGGGGGGGCCTGGGGGACGCGGGGGCCGNNNCGCTGCGGACGGGCCCGATCCTGGGCCCAGGGAAACAAGACTCAGTGCCGTTTTCTGGAGTAACATGGATGTTTACTCCGAGCTGTTTACTGAGATACTTCTGACCCAAACAAGGGCAAAGTCTGCGTGCCTAACAGGGTGTACCAACAGGAGTAAAAGTTAGACACTCAACAACAAGGTCTCAAGACTTACTTTAGCTTCATTCACACCTCTGTCTTCACCTGATAGTTATTTCAGCTTGACTTGATGAAAACAGTATTTAATTGATCGTCAAGTGAGAAACTTAGCTGATAAATGCAGTTAAAGATAAAACCTTACTGAGAAGTGAGTAGAATCATACTCCAAATGATCTTATGACAAACAACTGACAGTTACAGGACAAAAAAAGTGTAAATATATAAATGACTGAAGCTAGTTTCTGCCTTCTTGGAATGCAAATGCCCTGTTTTATTCTTGTAATATGCTGCAGGCATTTCATTTCCTTTCCTTAACCTCAGAGTTCAGTAATTCATAACTTCAAGTTCAGAAAGAAAATCTACCAAGCAATACTCAGCTGTCCAGCAGCACTAAGGGGACAGCTCCAAGCACATCCCCGTGTCGCACCCTCTCTCCTGACACACACCGATAGACCCCACCGGACATCTTAACAGAAACAAGAACAAAGTTATGCCTTAGAGCAAGAGGAAAACGCGGAGAGCTGTAACACTCGGAGTCCCAAGCTAGAACCATTCATTGGCCTGTAAGGTATCTTCACATTTTTACCACCAGTATAACTGTTAGAGTAACAACGTGCTATTTGTCAACTTCATAACAGAAGATGGGCTATTTTCTCTCCAATACTCACATGGAATTCTAGCTTATATTTCCCATTTCTTTATCATAAATACATGCACTTGATGAAACACTGACTTCATGGAATAAGCAGAACTTACAGCCCAGTATCACAGTCACTTAAATGTAATGCATCACTGGGTGACTTAATGTACCACTCATTCAATTAACACCTCAGACTAATTCAGAAAGACCAAAGGGTAATTAAGTCTCTCTCCTCCTGTCTCCTCCTCCTTAGATTCCGTAATCAAAGTGTGGCAGCAGCAGCCAGAGCCTTACCTGCTCCATTCCCTGCAGCATTTCAGGCATAGCCTCCAACTAGAAGAGGCACTATCAGCCTAGCAAGTAGTTGCAGTTGAGCTGCGCACTTGTCCCTTTGTCTGCTTTTGCTCTCAGAGAGCACACGGACTAAAGTAAGCAATAGCTCCGTTGAGCTTTGCAGCCAAAACACTAATCCAAGCCCTGTGTCACACGTGGCTCTGAAGCCTGTTAAGCTTTTGATTTATTCCCAGTGGTACCATTTAAGCAGCTCAGTACAAACTTCAATTTTTACTTCACGACAGCCAGCGTGAGCAAGTGCAGCCATTGTGCGTATTAAAATGATTGAAAGCGCTGGCACTGAACCTTATGTAGTTTTCCTTTTATAGGAAGCAGGAGGAAGTCTCTAATTAGGTCAGCCAGGTTGAGGATTTCAGCAGCTCTTCATTTTGTATTTCAACTACGTAGCAAGATCTGGGTTGTACAATATAGTGAGATGATTGGAGAAATAGTTTCCCGTTAAATTATCTATTTTTTCAATAGCAAAAGTTATATTCCACAAGATGAAAGTGATTGATTCCTGCAGTGGATACTGAAGTCACTTGGGCTACCAGTATCAAGGTTTCAGTTTTGAACAGACACTGCACACATCTCTGAAGTGGGCAAGGCTACTTAGACTGAAGTTGACACAAAACACTCAAAATTTCCCCCGACCTCTCTCCTCAGTCCGCTCCACATGACCTACACGTAAAGCTAGCCCCCAAATCACTGTTGTAAGGCTTGCATCATTTGTTAGTTTCCCTGGTTTTTGTCCATATAAGCATGCTCTTGATAAACTAAAAATGTTTTTATATTACACTTAGGCAAAACTGCCAATTATACTAGAAAATTTTAAAAATCAAGGCTTTATAAAAAAGTAGCTAATGTAGAAGCACAGTCTTGTGATACCTGCAGTATTTTGCCTCCCTTGGTACATTTGCCCTTTGACAAACTCCTGCTAACTTGACGTGGGACATGACAATACCCAAGTAGAGGTTCAGTTAAAAACACCAACAAGAAGTACCTTAGTGTCCCCATTTCTGTTTTCTGTTTTGTGGAACCTTCTGTTAACATTCACTTGCCCTAATCTCTCTTGAAATAAAAGGCTTACTGACTTGAAGAACACGTTAAGTCAAGGATCTTTTTCATTTTTTAGCAGGAAAGCTTTTCATCTGACTTTATGAACAGTCATTCATCCTTACACCTCCCCATGCAAGTACAGCAGCACAGCAACTGCGCACGTTTCAGCAGCCACGCGTGAAACACTCCGGTGTTAGAGCTGCGGTGTTACCTCTTCCATTGGCAGTTGGTGACAGATTTCCCCCCCAGCCCCACTGCTCTTTGCCCTGCTGCTCACTAGATGCCGTTTGGTTGAACCAACTGCTCCTTTTGCACTGGTGGATTACACAGGCTGTACCACATCTGGATTTCTAGTAAGACCATGTTTTCAGTAAATGCATCCAACTAACGCCTATTTCCTCTACAATTTTCTTTTACATCTCACAAAAAATTAAACTTTTTTCCTCCACGAGGAGAGATAACTCTAGTATTAAATTATTTCAGCAACTTCCTTATTAAAACATGCCTCTCAACACTCCAGGCAAACTGCTAAATTCAGCACTAAGTACTTCTCAGTTCAAACACCTGAAGTTCATCCTCATCCTCCATTTTCAGAAGTTCCAGTAATTCAGCAAGTGAACAAAGATGACAGACAAGACGTAGCAGTTTCTTTCCTTGGACTTCATATGCACTTTTGGTATCTCATTTGCTAGATATTATCCATTCCCTTTAAGCTAATCATGTCAGTATAAATGGCAATATATTCAACATGCTCAACTTGTGATGGTGTCTCCATGCAGCACCCATGTGCAGGGCACAACAAGAACAGAGTTCCAGCTTCCACCTCTGTTCCAATATTGACTTTTCCACTAAGAGAAATTCACAAGACAGCATAAGGGAATTGCAGGTTGTCTGTATTGTACAGTTCAGTTAAAGAACTTCTGTAAAGTTGGAGAATACACTATCTTTGTGGCAAAACTGACATGGGACTCTTATTAAGATTTAAGACTAGGACAAAGAACCTTCAGTCAATTACACTATGTTATTTGAGTTTGGCTTTTATCCCTGGCTTGTGAAGGAAATAGACTATTTCTTTCCATTTTTTTATTTTGCTAAAACAATCTTCATTTTAGATGCAGTTGAACAGATTCCACCTTGCCAAAACTCAAGTTTGTACAATGCATGCATGCACAGTGAGTATCCTCCCAGCCAGTTAAGCCAAGCTGTGTTGCTACTCCCCTTGGCCTAGCATTGATCCATTACCACAGCTGGCTACAGGGACCTTGTGACAATGTAGGAGTCCAGTGAGCACGGCATTCATAAAACAGACATTGCTCTTAAGACACTCATCTCAGCCACAGTATGTCAACATTTCAGTAAATGCAGTCAATTTGGGCTTGACCTGAAAATCCTCCTCTGATGGTAACAGCTGCAGAATTTTAATAAGCATACCCTGCATATAGATTCCAGTAAGAGAATGAAAACGAGCTGTACAGTCCCATTTTCTACACTGGCTCCATATTATGTAGGCCGTGGAAGAAAAAGGGTCTCTTGGCAGCATTGCTGCCATTGGTGTTGAAGCAGCCATGAACAGCAAAATTCATTTACTATAAAATTGTATACACCAGCTAGATGCAAAAAAATACACACAATCAGATTTCATTTGTCATCCTTACTCTCTAGTGCTTATTTGCCTTATCTGAGCTGAAGCTGCTCTGTCAAAAGAGCTAAACCACTTCAGCATACAGAAGAAGTGAAACACTGAGTATTTGGGGGCTTCAGGAGTGCGATGATGTTCCCAGGAGTCCAGAACATCAAGTCACCTAATGGCTTCTCAGTAAGCACAGTTTTCCTAAAACTATGTAAATTTTTGACCATTTTTCTCCTACTTGTAGTAGTTCTTGTTATATACAGCATCCAAGTTCACCTTGGCCAAGCAGTCTGTTCAAGCCTTCTGTAGTACATCAACTTATTGGCAATATGTATTTTTCTTATTATCAGTACGAGATTACATTTTGTTTTTGTTACCTGCAATAGAAATAGATGAGTAAGATGGGGTTCTTCACTGTTGCTTCCACCCCACAAATCCTTTTTTTGCTGGGGGGAGGAAGGCACTGCACTCTCTACGTTGCTTCCCTTCATGCACCCCGATGCTCTTGCTGTCTTCTCATCCACTCCACATGCACCTGCACATCTCTAGCATCTTACCCTCACACCTACAGCAGCTTAAGGTCCTGCCAGGCAGCAGCTAAAGAACCAGGCCTCAAAGCTCCGGCTAAGCTATCGTCACCTGTGACCAGTGCAGGAGACACTGCCTGCAACCCAATTAGCTGTCACATGTGAGCTGTGTGACAGAAGGAAAACTGTAGGCAACACTGCAACAAAGCAAAGTGGACATCTTGCAAGACCACGCAAGCTGGCTCATTCTCCATAACAGAGTTCTTCTTTCCCCATCAAACACTCTGTTGTCTAACCTGACCTACCACCAGCTCAGGGTAGCTCACAAGAAGCTGTGCTGGAAAGCACCATAGCAAAGCTTACGCTGTAAGTGCCCCACTGATGAGGCCTTCCAACACGCGCTGTGAAACACCCAAGAGACCTTTCTCCTTCCCCAAATGCAGCAGAACATGCAAGAGTGTCATACCTTCTTCGGTTAACTTGAAGCGATACAAGGACATAGTTACTTTGTTATGTAAGCTTACCTTCTTTAAAAGGAGTTTTTGGAAGAATGTTTTCCTTGCTGTCATGTTGGAAAGCTTTGGCAGGATCAAAGCGCCTAACGCCCTGAATTGCATGTAGTTTCTCCTGAAGATCTCGGTTGTTCTGCTTTTCTTTCGCTAGCAATGCACGCAGTTTTGAGACGTCCTAAAGAAAACATACTTAGAAGTTGGATTAAGAACAAGAGAAAAGCCCACTTCATTTACTGTAGCCTTTTTGACTATAACTAAGCACAAACTTACCCACGCAACTACTGGTGGTGTCAAAAACCAAATCAAGACCCAACATACAGACAGAAAACCCAACACCACTCTAACTGCCGTATAACACTGCTATGCAGTATGACAGCTGAATTCTGAAGCTTTCAGGTGCTGCTTTCAGCAGATCGTTTATTCAGTTTAGAGCCTCCAAAAGAGGTAAAAAACCCCAGCCAAGCGAAGGGTAGGGACAGTTAGTTGCACTGGTGATCCCTCTGTATATCACAGCCATAGTTTTAGTGAAACTAAAACAGATTCTCTGGGTGTTTCTGGAGGTCAGAGCTTTGTTCTAATCCAGCTCTCGCAAGGAATTTAATAACTACCAAAAGCAAATACTTTGCAGTATTAGGCTATAAACAAACAAAGGAATCAGGCCAACAGCTTCCAGATTTCTACCTTTTCAGTTCACAAACCTGCTTCAGGTGAGTATTCTCTTCCTTCAGCTTCATAACATGCTTGATTTTCTGCTTCTGGTTTTGGTGGCCAAGTAGTTTAGCATAAGCATCACTTAGTTTATTGAGTTCTTCCTGGGCTGCACCATGCTCGTTTAAAAGCGCTTTCTTCTCCGCTTCATATGCATCTAGTTGTTGCTGAAATACATACTGAGTCTTTCAGAAACCTTTGAACACAGCTTTGAAGACAACTGAAATCTACAGAGAAAGATTGGTGTGGGCAGGGTAGTAGCTAGCCCCTGGGATAGCTGATTAGGAAGCTGTGGCAGGATGGTTGGAACATGGTTCCCTTGGAATAGGAAACAGGATGTTTACTTCTTAGGAGCAGAACTCGAGTCAACTGCACAAGGCTCAAGTCAATAGAAACCAAGACACCCCTACTTCATAACACACCTGAAAAGGCTTTGTTTTGTTATGTAAATCTTCATAGAGATTACGCCAGGTATTTATCTCCTCTTTTAAGCTAGAGGTCACATTTTCAGTTATGGTTTTTCTGCAAAAAAAAAAAAGTGGAGGTTCATTATGTTGTTAGCTCTCAGGACTTATTCACTAAAAATCCCATGTGCTATAATATGCAGGTGTATTTTGAGAAAAGTCACCTTGATCTTTCGACTTCAAGTTTTCTTTTCAGATCTTGAGTTTGCTCTTCCAGTTTCTCCTGAAGTTTAGCCATTTGTGCAAGACAAGACTCTTTTGTTCTCTCTGTTTCTGCTTCTTTTAGTGCAAGCTTTGTCTGGACTTCTAAAAGCATCCTGAGGAAAATATTACCCATCTTTAGTGAACTCTTAGACTTTAATGTTTTGGGATTTTTTTTATACGATGTGAATACACAAGTGACCATGATAGAAAAGCTCCAACAGAACTGAAATAAAGCTTTGCACAAAGAAGAGCAACAGTACAGAAAGTCATCAGGTTCCAGGTGTACAAGGTTTAATTTCTCCTATGAGGAAGCAAGCAGTGCTTTTGAAGCGAGGAAAGAGCATGTGTTTCTTATTCATGCCTGTTTAATGCCAGCAGCTTGTGGTGGAAGACACTTCAGTAGTTAGACTGCACATGCAGAGGTTTGCTCAAGCAGAAACTGGCCAAGGCTGTTCAGCATTTATGTACTGAAGGGTTCACGAAGTCTACATCTGAAAGCATTGCCTTCCCTCTCCAACCTCAGCCATTTGTTAAATCATCTAGGTGGAGCCTAAGAATCCTTGCCCTGCCACACTCAACCAGCAAATCCAACCCGAAATACCTCTTCAGTTCCTGTTGTGAGCTCTAGTAGTAACTGGAGGCAGTGTTAAGCAGGTGGATAGAAAAGGAAGGGCAACATCTTCAGCAGCACAGGTGTTTTAAAGTAAGCTGTGATGGGCAGTAATTGTCCTTTGGACAATCTTATTATTCTAGCTGAGGGTGAACTAGACAGCAGAAGCATTCCCCAACTTTAGAAGCATTTTCTACATCAGCAAAGAGTAATGAAATGAAGAAATGCTCAGTTTGGTTTGGCCAAACCAGCATTTTAATGCAGTTGAACAAGTAATTTACCCACATGCAATAACAACAAGGTGTAGAGCATAATTGTTCATTTATAGACAGCTTCAACTTCACTAGCTAGCTAGGAACTCTATCAGAAGAGGGGGAAGGAAATCCTCCAGCACATGCACAATATGTTCCTTAATGAAACTGATGTACAGGCTGTTACCACAGGTCCCTCGTACAGGTGATCGTACAGCAGGACCCTGTGAGACCCAACTCCTCTACTTCCTCAAACAGTTACTTGCCTAAAGCAAGGGACTTACACAGTCTGCAGCATGAGCTGGAAGGAGAACATACATCTCCACTGCCATTCGACAGTCAGAGAAACATGTCCTAACCAACAACTGCTTCGGTGTTAGTACTTATCAGCTGCAGTCATGCAGAGAAAGGACCTTGGTTTACCTCACTCCAGGGTGGCACTTCACAGATGGTTAATTGGCATCTGCTTGTGAGCAGAATTGGAGATGACAGTATTCACAATGGGGCAGCAAAGGGTCACCTTTGTATTAAGTATTTCTTTCTCTGCCCCCATGGATCTTATTTGTGAGATATGCACTGTAAGTGATATTTATGATGAAGACAATATTCCAATGTATTTCAGTTCAGTGTTTTGCTTTCGCTGTATGTTTCAAGGACAGAATCAAAGCACTTCATGGAACAGACAAGTCTGCTAATGCATATAAACCTAATGAATTTGGTCTAACAATATTTTTGCCTTCTGCACTGAAAAAGGAAGCACCTTAAGCTTACACCACATGCTGATTTTATCTGGTAGAACACCATGTGAAGTTCCAGTTAGGAAGGCAAGCCTTAGCTGGCACTCTAGCTTAAGGATAAGTTAGTCTGTCTAGTACCTTGCACATTCTTCTTCTGCTTTGTTTTTAGTGTATTCTGCTTCCTGCAGCAGCTGTAGGTTATCTTGGCCTATTTTTTTTAGGTTGGCAACTTCTTCTTGCAAAGAGGTTTTCTCCAGTTGAAGGCTGCACATTTCTTCAGCTATTACCTTCTTGTAGCTGGTATTACAAAGCAAAGAAATTTTACTTCAGGCAAAATACCGATTGACATGTTCAAGCCTTAGAGCAATATAAGCTCATGTTAACATGTTTAAGAGATTTTATAATCCAGAGATGCAGCGGTGTTCTGGCACTGATAATTCCAAAGTGAAAACCCCCCACATTTCTATAAAATCCTAAGCAGTAGCAATATGAGAAGTTCTGTGATAAAAGTTTTCACATTTTGGTAGATGTTAAAACACAAAAGACTTGCTATACCTTACTTAAAACTCCAAAAGATGTACTCTCTGCAGCTTGCACTGCAAACAATCCCACTGGATCTTTGGCAGGTGCCTCGCATGCTTAGCAATTACACTATCACTTTTGAAATACTTTCACTGCCTGAATATTTTGAGGAAAGGTCTGGAATAACTGTAGGAACAGAATCTCAATTCAGTCCAAGTTTTGAGCCTAAACAGTAAGTCTTTTTTGCAAGAGGTTTTAGTGCAAATAGAGCTAGTTACAGCTCTCGTTGAGATCCAAGAGCACTGGCGTATTCCAACGGGTTACACCATGGAAGCAAGCTACTTTCATAGCCTGGATGCCGAGTATGTCATGATACTTGACTAGTACTCAAAACCAATGCTATCAAATGCCTCTGCTCTAGTACTGCACCAAGGCACATGAATAAACAGTGTATTCTGTTATCTTAGAGATAATTGCCATGCTAGATTTTCAGAAAACTTAAATACCTTTCAAACGCAGCAACAGTCTTTTCAAGTGTACACAAAGTATTGCTAAGATCTTGGATTTGCAGAACAGCCTTGCTGTGCTTCTCGTTCATTTGCTCCAACTCAGCATTCTTCCTGAAATAAAAATTCAGCATTTTACACTGAAGATAAATATGCCCAAACACCTTACCCAACACTCTTATCAGTTACAGAAGGCTTGCAGTGGCAGCAGTGAACTCATTGTGACGAAACAGTAACTTCTGCCACAACTTCAAATATTAAAGCATCATCTTTATAGCACATTTAACTAAGCTTTTTTCTCTCCCCTTGTTTTCTAAGATAGCTACAGAACAGATTAAACACCCAATCATAAACTCTCAGTACATGAACAAAAAAACCAACTTGCTTGAAAACCTTCCCTAGCCATTGCTCTCTCCAGAGCAGAAACTTCTACATAACATGCTTGTATCTTACCCTTCACAGCAACATCCCATGACTACAGTACAGGCATTTCAATCCCGTCGCAGCACACTACGTTTCCAATTAAGACAAGAAAAAAATTGAATCAAGTGAACTTCTTGCTGGTCAATCCACCAACAAGAAATAAGTTCACATCTGTTCAGGTCTCTTTAAAAGCTGGATTAGGCTGAGAAGCTTGGTTTATACTACTGACTTGTTTTGCTTTTCAGTGCTTTAGGTAAAGTTCATTTCACAAACCCTTTCAACTTGACTTCCATCTGTGCAAGTTCAAGAGCTTGAAATTTGATTTCTTGTTCCAACCGCTTCACCAACTTCTCAGCTTTCTTCTCTTCAGCATGTAACTTATTCAGCTCCTTCAGTGCCTCATTCAGCTCTTCTTCAAGAAGACATCGCTCACTTGTTAGCTCCTCTTGAAACTCTAGTAATTTCTGGTGCACCAATGCAGAGGACTCCTGCATGTCAAAGTACCACAGATTTTAGCACTACCAGTACTTTCCTAGACCTTAAAGGCTAATTCACAGTGTTCAAACCTCGAAACACAAAAATGAAGCCAAATCTACAGGAAGAGCCAAAACACCCCTCATACCAGCTATGATTCTTGGAGCTTTTGGATCATATCGTTTCTTCTGGCCAGCACCCACTTGTACACAGCATAGATTAGACCATTAATACAGAGACCTCATGTATCACAAAATCAGAACCTTTGATGCCAGTCACGGGGATTAAAGTCTCTTTTTAGACTAACTTACAGTCTGTATTTACCTTCTCTTTCTGCAGCTCAGAAACCATCTCCTCATGTTTCTGAAGGAGTTGTTGGTGTTCTTGTTTTTCTAAGCCCATTTTTTTTTTCAGATCTTCTATTTCAGCATTCATACTCAGGAATTTGCCTTTGGTCTCAGATAACTCTTTCTCTGCATAGAGGAATTGTCAGTATAACACATTGCATTCTCTATATTCAGAGAAATACAACATCTATTCTTCATAGTACTTCCATCCTGGCTTTAAAGGTGGATAGACAAGGGAGGGGGGAATCACACAAACCCCACATCTGTAACCCATCTGGAAATGACTCAAAACAGGCTGAAAATACACCACTTAAATTTTAACAGCAGCAATCTTCTGACCAAGCCATCAGTGAACTTGTGCACAAGCTGCTAACAGTGAATTGAGACAGCTGTCATACTGCTTCACAAGGAAGAGTAATGAACAAGTCATTTGTGTTTGCCTTCGAGAATCAAGCCATTCCTACTATGTAAACAATGTTCATTCTGTACTATCTACCTTAGTAGTCCTCCATGGAAACACAAGTTTAGACTTAATAGATAGAAGGTAGTTTCCATACAGGTAGTTATATGCCCAGCTGTTACCAGCTGGAGCTCAGACACATGACTTGGAACAAACTACTCTAAATTGACATTTTGGAACAAACCCATTTGAGATGTTTTGAGACACATCAGTGATCCCATGTACGCAGACAGCATACAAGCACTGACAATCACCTTTTTCTTGTTGAAGCAACTGACACCTTTCATTAAGTTCTTTTATCAGTTGAAGTGATTCTTCCTCTTTCATTTTCATGGTATCCCTCAGGGTATCAATATCATGGTCTTTCTTTATCAGCATGTCCTCCATCTGAGCAACATCTAACTTGTATTTCTCAACTGTTCCTGCAACACTACTGTAGGAGAAAATTTGGTTATTTAACACTACTTTTTGTTAATGACCTCACACTTCAGTACAAAGGAAAAAATGCTTAGGAATGTTGGTTTCCAACTGGAACACTGCCTTCCCCTACCTTTCCAGTCAGGTTTTGGCACATTAAGATGTGTTAATTAAAATCAAAAGCAAATTTGAAAAAACAGTGTTGAAATAAACTTGTCCTATCACAATAAAGTTGGATGAAAACAGAACTAGTCACTACAATTGATATACAGCTGACTGCTACATCCAGGTTTTCTTTGAAAGCCGAGTTATCACAGAACAGCATATACATTAATAAGCCAGATTTTACAATAATAAATAGAACTGTAAGTTATGTAGCTGGTTAATGAGGTCTGTCTCTTAATGAGCAAATTAATGGGGGAGGCATGTTGGGGACACAGTGGGGACAGACAAAAAATTAACTCGTTAAATAGAAAAACCTCTATTTTGACCATGTTCTGAGCTAGGGACACATTACTGTGAAGACCAATTAGGGTTTCGCTCAGTTACAAAGCACTAGATGAGATATTTTTACAATCAGACTGATGCTCAAATGCACATCACTCAACACAACGCTGAAATGCAGATCAGAGCGTTGTGGAGTTTACCAGAAGCCAAGGTTGGGCGCTTTTTGCCCCACTGTACATTCTTTTAAAAGCAAGGACTAAAACATGTTACGGCCAATACCTTAGA
The DNA here is from genome assembly GCA_013400335.1 of Eurystomus gularis. Lineage (NCBI taxonomy): Eukaryota > Metazoa > Chordata > Aves > Coraciiformes > Coraciidae > Eurystomus > Eurystomus gularis. The sequence continues at coordinate 81,045 of VZZY01007872.1, read as the reverse complement.
GAAAAAGGATTTAGCTTGACTTATGTACAAATAGTTCAGGGTAAAAATGTGATTTCAGGACCGTGATACAGAACTACTTTACAGCTTTGTTTAGCCCAGAAAAGCACAGAGACATAAAAGATAACTAAAACTGTATCTTAGGCTCCTTTCCATTTTGTAGATAACTGATTTCTTTCCCCCCTTTATTTCAATACTGTTAAACAGAACTGTTGCCCAGGTTCTACTTCACCAGCCATGAACAAGTTTTACTGCCTTACAACTTAACCCCATCCAACTCAAGAACAGTTTGTTGTTACCTGAGCTCTGTGATATATTCCAGGAGTTTCTCAGTGTCAGACTTGTCTTCAACTTTCTCCCTCTCAGTAGCAGACCTAAAGCCAGGAAGTTTTCATGATGTATGTATTTAAACCAATTCAGAACTTATCTGTAAGCTATTTGCTTACACATAAGCAAGGTGACATAAACCATTGAACCACAATGCAGCAACACATACTTATCATCAGGTTTGGCTGACAAACTGGTATTGGCTCTACGAAGTGATTCTACCCTCTTTTGATACTTGCTTCATATGGTCCTCTCAGTCATTATAGAGATGCTAAGCTAAATTCTGCCACACACAAGTACAATAGAACAGTTGAATTAGCTAAACAAATTATTTCCTCCTGTTGTGAATTGCACTACATGTATTAGCTTTGTCTATTTCAAGTCTAACATAAGCATAAAAATTATGCTGTTAGTTAAGCACTTGGATGTTACCTCTACATAGAAGGCGTAAGAAGGATACTGCCGTGTCAATCACTCAAAACTGACATTAAGTATACCTTAAAAGTTAATCCTTCTTAGGTCTCCTGCCCCAGAAAGGAGGCCACATGGTTCCTGTGTGGTAAGTGACATTTGGGCAGAAAATAAAGAGCAGATTTGGAAGTCTCTTCCTACATGTAGCTGCTTAAGCCAAAACACTTGGCAGTTGTCTTTCTTCAGACTATGTGCCTACTGTGAAGCAGCTTTGAAGGCACCACAACAGATCTTCATTGTGCTCAGCTGGAGAATGTGCACATGTCTAGATGTGGCTACTAAATACGCATCTCAAGTCCTGGGCCAATGCTTTTTCATTCTTGCTTATTCTTCATTTACTAGTCTAAAGGGCCAGGGACTGAAGCATCTCATCTACATTAATATCTTGCTCCAAAATTAACAACCACACTTTTCTCAAGGCAAGTGTCTTCCCTCCCCAACCCATACACAAGAAAACTCCACCCATACCACACTGGAAGACAAAGGGTCAAGATGATATGGTTTGTCTTTTGGAGAAGGGTTAGGTACATTAAAGGAACAATATTTTCTATGCTCCTTTTAGAACAGCACGAAGAACACAGCAGGTCAAACTTCATTCTATCAAATTTATTCCAGATAACAAATACTAGTAATTTCCACTCCTCGTTAGGAGACAGCCTATGTTTTCCCTAAACTACATGCTTTCTATAAGATATAAGCATCTAAGCACAACAAGGCAATATGTCACTTAAAGTCAATTCCCTTCCATACTACTTACAGTTTTTCTTCTAACTGTGCTACTTTTCCTTTTGAATGCTCTAGATTCCTTTGCACTTCCTGCAGCTTCATTTCCATGTCTTCCTGCTTTGCAAGTGCAGTCTCAAAAAAAAAGACAAATTTTACCACCAAAATGAGATTCAGTGAAAAAGAAAGGTATCCATTGCCTAAGACAACAGTGAACTGAAACTAATTCATAACTATGATTTAATGAAAGCGCTTGTTACTGCACTAAAGGTGACTTAAAGTATTCCTCTGTAAGGATATCAGCCATTTGTTAAAACAACCACCACCACAAAAAAACCAGAAATACATTAGAGCTTCAAACGACACCTAGGGCCACCAGTTCCCACAGAAATCAGTAGTCTGACCCATAGATGGACACTGAAACACAGGCATTTCTAGGCTTCCTTACTTGAACTGAGATACACTCTGCACATCAACATTAACATCAAACTTGCTGTTTGATCTTTCTTTAGTTTCACTCTACAGAACCTAGAAGAGATATTGAAGACAGATGCAACACAGTCTGTAGTTCTGTGGTAAGCCCTTCACTGTGTGTTCCTGAACAGCTCAGAACTGCTATCCTGTGCCACGCAAATGGCCATACCTTCTCCTTAGCATCCCTCTTGTTTCTGAGCTTCATTAACTCCATGCATAGGCTGCTCATTTTCTTCTGCACACCATCTTCAGACAGCTTATTAGAAACAAATATGAAAAGTACTAAGCATAACTCCTTCACATGACTCTTGGCGCAACCCTTTCCATGTCCCTCTCCCACCCGCAACACTGATCTCTACCCATCCTCAAGATGGATGTTAGCAGGTCTTGCTCTGTCTTTAGACAGATGCACGCAAGATCCCAAACCAGACACACTCCACCCCTGTGCCAGGGGAGGGGCACAAGGAACGTGAACACACATTCTGATCAGCAACTGATGTTTCCTTGTACCCAGGGAGCTTAACAGCAAAAGCAAAGCAATTATCTGTCTGAATACCTTGGACTTCAGCAGTTCATTGGTTCTTGTTAGTTCTAGAAGCTGTTTCTTCAGGCACGCAACATTTGCCAACAGAGATGTTTTCTCCTGAACTGCAGCACTCAGCTTGGCTTCCATTTTAACAAAATCCTCATCCAGAGCCCGAAGTTTTTTATCCTGCTCTCCACGCTCTCTCACTAATGCACGAATCTATAATACAAGAGCTATTTTCTTTATTTGCTACTATTATTCATCTTAAATAACATCATTATTTTATGCCTGTGATTTTCTTGGAGAGGCTAATTATCCCAACTGTATTAACCTTCATTCAGCATATGAAGGAAACTATCACTCACAGGAAAGGAGAAAACAGAATCTTCACAACTCTATTACTAGACACCACAGCTCTGCAGTCCTAGCACATCACCTGACTTACTTAATGCTGCTGATAAATGACAAGAAGTTCAAGTCAGAATAGCCTTAGTTTCAACTTGCAACAGAAACCAGCTCTCCTCTCTAGCTGTGCAATAGAGCACAACTTGACATTTGAGACATGAGGTACAGATTAGGACACAGAACTGCATTTTTACAGAAAAGCTAGCTGCCTTTTAAACATTAAAATTACATGACTTACTAGCAAAAAACTCAGCAAACAGTTGTTAAATATAAAAGAACCTTTTTGGGATAGAGAGCAGAGGACTTGGTTCTCTTTAAAAAAAAAAAAAAGACTGGCTGCATAACTCTTCACTATTAGCAGGAATTGATGTCATTCCATTAAAAATGCTTTCTACATACCCTACCATTTGGTAATCTCTGCCCTGCAGAGCTGTTTGCAAAGTACTGCCATGCTGTGTTACACACAACAGGCTAATTTTACCAGCTTGTATTTCTTTATAAGTGGCAAACATTACAGGACTGCACTCTCTCAACGTATTCATACCTCTTTCTCCAGGGTCTTCTGTTTCTTTTTCTCTATTGTAAGCATAAGATCTTTTTTAGGCTTCAAAGTCCTTTTAGGTGGCTTTTGAAAACAGATGTATTAGAAATAAATTTTTAAGTTAATCTCTTGCTGCATACTAGTTTAGCAACAGTTAAATATACAAGTGGACACCTTCATATGGTCCGTAATAGTCAAGCTACACACCCAAAACAAAAAGCAAGCATCTCTCTCCCACACATAGGGCAGGAAAGTATCAGGTCAGGATTGGTTTTACCAATGCACTTTTCCATAGGCATTACTCTGAATCAGGGGTCCTCAAACTACGGCCCACAGGCCGGATGCAGCATTTTTTCCTGTTTTTTTGTGCACTACTACAAATAAAATATGTGCAGTGTGCATGGGAATTCGTTCATTTTTCCAAACTGTAGTCTGGCCCCCAACAGTGTCTGAGGGACAGTGAACCGGCCCCCTGCTTAAAAAGTTTGAGGACCCCTGCTCTGAATGGATGGCTCATCGCCTTTGTCACAGGAAGCAGATTAACCAACTACTAAACTCCTTGAAAAATACTTTCATCTATTAACCACAGGTGTCTTCAGAATTTCATCCTACATCATAGGTACTAGTACCTTAATAAGACTAGGTTAATTCACAACACATTGAAATCCCGATCTTCACACACACCAAGCTGAGAATCTGTACATACAGTATCATCCCCTCTTCATTTCCTTGACCACTAGGTTTCTGATCTGCCCTGTCCACCATATGAACACAGAAACAAAACCTTCTTGAAAAGCTACACCATAATTACATAGAGAATAAGAGGCAAAACCCCCCACCACTGCAACACCAAATACAAGAAGCCACTGCATAGTCCCAAATAATCATAGTATGATTTCCAAAGCTACTGCAGGTTTTTTCCTTGATGGTTACTAAGTAATACAGGCACAACAATATGTCTCAGTTCACTCAGGCAGGTTAACAGTAACTCCGTAAAGGGGCTACATGATTTAACCAGTCCCAGTGAGGTTTAGCCGGAATTTCACAGTGCTACAGACATGACAGAAAAGCCTTACTGTTAACCCGAGAGATGTGAGTCTCCTTCCACTTTCACGGGTAGGTGCACTCTTCTCACTGTCCAGATTTGTCTTGTCTGCAGAAGGATGCAAAAATGAATGAACAGGGTGTGCGCACACACAGTAAGGAATATTTAACCACACTAGACAAGGTTAACCGACTTAATAAAAAGTAACCAGAGTGCAACCTGATTATTAGGCTGTCCACTTCACAACACTACATCAGCTGTTTTCTTAGTGCTATCATGCAGTTGCACTTGACTTGCCCACAATCACGTGGGCACTTGACAGAGCTTTGAGAGACCACCAGATAACAGCCTGTTTTGAGAATCCAGCTTCTGCCATGTTCCCCCCCACTCCCATCCAGATCGATGCTGTCAGTTTTCAGCTGAGGGGTTCTTCCTATCTGAAAAACTGATGAAAATACCACTGAAAACAAGGTTAATTACATAGTTACTTCAGTCCATCTCCAAAGATGCCCCTAATTAGCAAAAGTCACATGTAAAGCTCTTTTCAGAAGACGCAGTTAGACATGTTTTTACAGCTACTGCCCCCTTGAGCTGGAAAGCAGGCTGTGAGCCATTGCAGCAGAGAACGCTTTCTAAGCAAGGACAGAGTAGTAACAGCATGGAGCAAGTGTTGCAAAGGTATTAGTTCTGTGCAACTTTTGTTAGTACTTACGCTTTTGTGTCCTAACCCGTTGACATGTTTCAGAGGTTAGAGAACTTTTCAACGTGTCCGAAGATTTAACATAGGATCCTTGCAGTGGGGTACATACTAGAAATGAGATTTTTGAGAACAGAAAATTAAGGTAAATGAGAGGTTTTCAACTTGAATGAGTTGAGGCTGGTAACACATTTAAATTAAATTTGCTTAAAAAGGGAAAAAACAAACCAGCTAATAGCTGGAGTCTCAGTTCTCCCCATCCCCCCATAAACATGAATAAAATATAGAGCAGACACAGTGGGGGAAGTTACACTTCAATAAAATCAGAAACTGATTTACATACACAGTGTTGCAAGGCATCTTACTAGCAATAGCAATGCATTAGCTACCATAAATTAAAAAAATGTGGATTTGTTAAAGGGCCGCTCTGAAGTGTTAAAGGATAAAAAGCAAAACACAACTCATTTTAAAAGCATTTTCCAGTTTAGAATAGACTGCTCACATATTATTGAATGGCAAACTTTTCCTCCAAACGAGTTAATTAAACCTTTCTGGAAAACTTAGAGGTCTTACCAAAAGAATTAACCTTAAGGGAAGCAGCAGGCCAAAACAAGATGGCTCCCAATTCTCCATACAATTATCATTATAGTCAGGTGATCTCAAGCTCAGTAACAGCTTATCTACTTGCTTCGGTTTTCGGTAAATTAGAGCAACTTCAGTTAACACGAGAGCGGGTGGCGGTAGCGAGGAATTTTTACCTCAGAAAGCGCTCAGAAAAAGCAGTACTGCAGTTGTGACAAGCTCTGTACGCTTCTCTTGCAGCTACCGGAAGGCTAGCAAATCCCGGCCTACAAACTGCTTCACTGAAAGCACAGAGAGATCGTACATTCGCTGCTCTACTTAGCGGCTGTTCACCCACGACCAGGACTCCACGTGGAGTCGGCTTTTTTCCCCTGAGAAGCCCACTCCTCCAAGGGCCTAGACAAGAGCCCCTGGGACGCGCTGCCGCAGGCGCCCCCTCACAGGGGGAGCGCCCCCTTCCCTCCGGCCCGGCCCCCGCGCACGTACCGGAGCTG
>VZZY01007872.1:63693-74343 GCA_013400335.1 Eurystomus gularis | reverse complement strand
GCCCGTGGCTGCGGGGAGCGGCGCCGCCTCCCCGGGGCCTGGGCGCCTCCCGCTGCCCAGCGCTTTTCCTTCTCCCTAGATACCTAACCTGATTGTGATCAGTTAACGGTGACAGGTGTTAGGAACAGCTCCGTCGGACTGCGCAGTCTCTGAAAGGCGATAGGAAAAATAAGGGGAACGAGTTCCCGTGGGTTTGCGTTCTCTCTGGTGGCGATTCGGGCGCTTCCCTCTCTGCTGAAAGCCGAAAGAACCCCCATCAAAAGCAGATTAAGTTTCAGAGCGGTAATGAACAGTTCTCTGGGGCGTTATGTAGATACGTTGTGCCAGAGCCCTGCGTGACCCGTGGCAAAAACATGGGCGTTTTCACAGCAAGTCTGTTAAAGTTGGTATCACCCCTCGAAAAACACAATCCTTTTCAGAGAACTGAGATACTGAAACAGTGACGGGTATTTTTTACCGTACTAAACGCTTCATCAGGCAAACGAAAAAGTTGAACACAAAATAATTCCTTGATAGCCTACGTGGAAGTCTGTACTGACAGAGCCAGACCACCCTATGCACTGTCACTACAGAACGAGAAGGTAAATTGGAAGTAAAACTTCACCGAATATGAACTGGATACTACACAGGTTTTCCTGCTTTGTAATACTGTACATGTCTTTTGCAGGGTAAACTTTTTGACTCTACAGTAACCGATGAAGGAACATGGACATTAGGTAATAACCTCCCTTGGAAATGACAGTGTGAGGGCAGTAGAACTTACCAAAATACGCTGCACTCCCTTTGGGAAATAGGAAAGATTACTTCCCTCCCTGTATGTAGCTTTGTAAAAATGACAATCGTTATTGCCAGATTATGGAACTGAGGTAGTACAAAAGGCCTAGAGATTAAGATTAATGGAAAAAAAAGGCCATATTTTGGAAGGCAGTAGTCAATGGATTACAAGGGCTTCCATAGAGTGAGAAGTTTTTTTGAAACCCTCATTAAAGCTAGACAATTATGCTCTAGTTATATGGTTTGTGTCTCTCCATAATTGTTACTTCTCTTGTTTATTTTCACCTTCCCTTATGCATTATGTTTTGGAGGCTGCTGATATTATATGCATTGTATTTTTGGAATGGGTGACAAAACCTACAGTCCAAGGGAATCAATCTAAAAATCGCACTAAGGTACCTACAGATAATGAGCAAAAAAAGATTCTCTGATCGTTACATCATGAATATTTTAAAGCGTTCAGAATATTTTAAAGTTTGGCAATTATATTTCTTGCCTGAGCCTCTCACTTAATGCTTTCCTATGATGGATTTTGTTTTCCATTCCATATTTATTCTAAACGTTGATTAATAATTCAGTAACTTAAACGTGGAAACTAGAAGCATTAACAAACATTGTGAAGTGAAGCCTACTCTTGTCCAGTAAGCGAATAATCTTCTAAATACATTTTATAATGGTGTATTTATTCAATTAAGTAGAACCAAACATCCTACGTGCTAACTTTGAAATGTACTTCCCATATATTGTCTACAGGAATATTGTCTGTGTTCAGATAAACTGATTATACCTCTATATGTCACTAAAACATAGTTCTCTCTTTTGCTGGTAATTACTCTTTATAAAGCCTGACCTTAAATCCTTAATTATTGCCTGAGCTGAGCTGGATATATTAATAGATTAAATCTTTCCTCTGTTGTGAACCTCTCTAAAAGGTTAGTTTATGTTTGCAATAGAAGTACCTATGAACTGTGTTCTAATCCCTTAAAAGAGCGTCAGCATTGTACGGGCCAGGGAGAGGAGAGATGGCTGTATGGGCTACCTTTGCTTCAGCCTTTCTGTTTCTTATTAATGTTTAGTTATTTATCAATAACCTTGTGGGCATTTAGAATTTAAATTACTTCACCAAAAAAAAAAAATCCTGTGCTTGTTAATGGTGAATTCACCAAAGCAACCAAAAAGACTAGTACATAGGAATGAGTTTAGTGGTTGTTTGCTGTGTCTGTTTTCATTCAACAGAAGACAGGAAGCTGATACGAATTGTTTTAATGAAGACAAATCGGGATGCTGGAAATTGTTGGACGTCTCTGTTAGAAAATGAGTATGCTGCTGATCCTTGGGTACAGGACCAGATGCAAAGGAAACTTACGCTGGAGCGATTCCAAAGAGAGGCAAGTTAAAGGACCCTAACTGCTCCATATGTTTTGTGTTTGCACACAGAGGTTACAGCCCTGAAAGCTGAGCAAAATTGTCCTGCTGTCCAGTGCCATGGAAACACATACTGTAGCCAGTATATAAAGAATACTTACGAGGCTTTATCAGTGCACTTTCAAGGGGTTGTTCTGCCTGTAGCCTATCTGAAGGGTTTGTGAAAAGTTAAGATGAGTTTGGGGTGAGGATTCCTGTTTTGGGACAGTTGCATAAGACAACTTTTCACATCAGTTAGGCTACACACTGTTTCTATTATTCTCTAGAATTATGATATAGCCATATTTATAGAAAACCTCTAACATCAAGCTCTAATGAATATGTTTGTTTATAACATCCAATGAGGTAGAAGAGTTAGCTGGAAAACATTTTCCCTGCCCTTTTATTTTAATTGCTGAAATTGTTTCGGTACACCTTTAGCATGCAACCCTTCCTATGTATGTCTGCAGAGGTGCAGAAATACAACTTATGACTTAACAGCTGAACTGACACACTACATTCTGCAACAAACATCGTTTCTGTGAAACTTGTTATCCAGCGTGGCAGGTACTTATATTTTCTAACACTAATTTCAAGGGACACTGGAAGCTACAACTTTTTCTTAAACTTTAATACTTCTTTACTGGGAGCTCTAACTGCTTGCTAGATTGAGGACAGCATTACTAAGTCATTTCAGCAGCAGGCAGCCAAACGATGACAGTTCACCATTTCTTTGTCGATGCATTTTCCAAGAATTTCAATGCCCTGACGAATGGATGGCAAGTTGATTGATATTTGTCCTTGTGACCATGGCAGAATATTAACAGAAACAGTTCTGGCATTTTTGTTTGTCGGGTTTGTTTTTGTTTTTTTTAAACATTTTTATTACAAATAATCCATTAAGCTTTTTTTTTTACCTCCATCAGAACCCTGGATTTGACTTCAGCGGGGCAGAAATTTCTGGAAATTACAGCAAAGGAGGACCAGACTTCTCTAATCTTGAAAAGTAAACTGTTATTATCTGTGCTTCTTGGGAGGAATTACACATTACACTTGAGGACTGGAATCATGTAACTGGTGAAGTCTTTAGTGATCTCTTCAACGGATTGTCATCAAATAATTATTTCAGTGAACATAAAGCAGATCTCTTCCAGTAGAATGAAAGCTAAGTGTTAACAACCGATTTATAAGCTGTGATAAATTTCTGATACTAAGGGACAAATGAGAAGAGTGTACACAAAAAAATAACATCTTTTAAGCAGAGTGTTGGCTTTGGGTTGTTCTTTTTTTAAACATCGTAGTAAACTAATCAGTTAAAAATGTACCACTTGTCTTTATGCAAGAATATCTTATTCACCATTGAAAAACAAATATTCTAAGTAAATATTTAATATTTTCTCTTAACTTGCAGCAGGAAGGATAGTAGAATGGCTACAGTTACACTTTCCCTCTGTAGCAGCCCTCTGAGAACTTGTGTATGCCATCCTAAAAGTGATTTGACTACTGCGTTTTGCCTTAAATATACAGCACTAATGATTAATACTTGGCACCAGGTAAGCAACACTAGAAAACTGAAAGGTCAAGTGAAAGCCTGGATATGAATAATTTTATACGATCAGGTAATGTAGCCTCTCAGCATAAATATTTTAATATTTTGAAAGTAAGAGAATATAATAACTTTTGAAAGGAACAGGAAGTCCCCAAGTAGGAAATGGTATCCTGCATCTATTCATTATCAACACATAGCGGAATCTGTTCATGGTTCATCTAAAATGCTGTAGGGTTGTGTAGATACAGCTTTAAATTTAAGAGCCACAACTTAAACTTACCTATTGCGTGATATAATATTTTGCATGTGCCAATTAGGTGTCGGGAATTTTCTACTCGCTGCTAAGGATGCAGGTGATAAGCACTCCAACTGCAGCATTATACAGGATGAAGGCTGTGTCAGACCAACAGAGGAAGAAAACACGATTGCCAAATCCTGTTGTATTCTGAACGCTGAAACGACTGCCTACACTTAAGTCCTAAGCAGAAGTCTCACTGGAGATAAATTGCCAGCAGCTGTCCATCATACTGCTGAGGCTTATTTCCAAAATTGTATCATTATTTCAGTTGGCATATGGCAAAAATAAAGCAATAGTCGAGGAAGAATTCTTTCACTGTAATTATATCCACTGCTTTCTTGTATGAGCAAGCCAGCATTAATACTCCTGAATAATCTAGCGTGTTCCTTCTACCCGTGTCAGCTTCACAGTATGTAACATAAGTCCATACACCGTGCCTGGGTTTTAGAGAACCTGCTTTACTATAGAAAGGAGCGTAGTAGCAAATGTTGATTTATGGTTATGAAGTTTTGTGTCTACTATGATCCCAGTGTAGAAGATGGATGGTGTAGTTAAGAAATGGATGACATAGCTGCAAAAGTAACAGAAGATGGGGAAGATAGAAAACAGCTAATGTTGCATCAGAATGCTGAAGAACTATCCGCTGAAATGGTAATTTTTGTAACAGCAGTTGACTTGCACAGGCCAGTTTTGTAAGTTATTGCATGTAGCAGAAGTTCAGAATGGCATCTGCCACTGATCTTGCAAGTCTCTCTGGGATTCAATCCCTCCATTCTTACACAAACAGTAACAGTTTTTTTGACGGATGCATAAATTGGGCTATGTGATGTAGTACCCAGAGCAACCTGCTCCGTAGGAAATAATCCTGTGCACTCATTCAGAGTGGTCTTCTGCTATGTAATCGAGTGGAGGACAGTCTGCTGGCATTTTTTCATGCATCTGGTTCAAGATCAGCTCAGAGTGATGCTACAGCATTACTCTATCAAAAGGATCACAGCTGCTCTGAGTCAGGCACAGAGATGGACAGCTAACCTTAGATCTGTTCAAGCTGAGATGCTCAGATCAGTGCCAAAACTAACATCTTGGGACTTGAAACCTGAATGCCAGATTCTCTTAAGCAACCTCCATCCATGTATTTACTGCAATGTATTAGATAAATAATGGAGGAAGGTTGAAGTCAAATTTGAACAGTCCGAGCTGCTTAAGTCAGTCTTTTCAGTCTTGACACTTTCACACCTCAAATGATTTAGAATAATTATGGGCCAAGGTGAAATAATTTTGATCAAGCAACTTGAGGTTTTGCTGTTGGGTCTCTAGCCTTTCCCATGCAGCCTCAACCTCTTAAAAAAAAATAATTAAAAGATCTCCATAATCTCTTACCTCTTGTCTGGAGGTTTTCCAGGTACTGTTCACATGTAAGTCGCTTTATTGGCTTCCTGCTAAGACGTTTTGTAACAAACGGGAAAAGAAGTTACTCAGTTAAGCTCATTTCAATGTTTAATTGAAAGGTACATATCTTGAGACATGGGAATTAGAATTGCACATTGTGTCTTGTCCATCTCTCCCAGTAGGCTGACCACACCTTTGTCGGAATCTTTTGTATGCGTTCACAGGCCAGCACAATGCTCAGATAGCACTGGCAAATGCAAAAGTCAGTTACATGTTATCAGGTGCAGTCACTCCCAAGAGCTCGTGAGAAGGCTTGATTTGTCCAGTATAGAGCTTTGGTATGAGTCTCTGTGAGAGGTTTAACTAGTTGGAGATATGCAAAGAATGGTTTTCCCCCTCAGCTATTGACATAAAGGGGAAGGGGTCGTTAGCAACATTCCCCCAACACCTCTATTCATCTTACATACAGTCACACACTCTTGTTGTTCACTTCCTTGTTAGCACCAGAAGCATGATATGCCTCAAGTACTAATATGGTCTTCAGAAAAAATGGTTATGTTTTATGAAGCTTACCATTAAAGAGATCAGAGCTGAAGCAACCTTCAGTGTTCCTCAACTAGATTGTTCCTACACGCAGGCCAAGATGAGGCATTAGCCCTGCTCCTACTGTGCCTGTAAAAACGCACCAGTTCAGCATCAGCATTTGCCTCTTGGACAGCGAAACTGGAAAACTGGTGTCAGATTTGGGGCAGGTGACCCACTACTTTCCCTCAGCCTTCATTAGGTATCTTGACGTTTTTACACTCTGTGAAAGAATTAATAATCTTGCCAAGCGACACCTCTTAAGAAATCCTCAAGTTACTGCTACTATGTTAGTGACTATCTTTCATAAGGCAATGAAGTAAGGTTTCTCTGTTCTCCTGCTTTAGTACTTGACATGTTCAGTGGGTATCGCAAAGCCTGGTTTTTATTGTGCCTGTGGGAGAAGGCCAGCCCGCACAGGCCAGTTTTGTAAGTTACGTGACACTGCCCAAACAGCCTGTCAGGTGGACTGACCGGCATTTGCTATTGTCATGAAGATTGAGCGGGGTTAGCCTTTAGTTGGATTGTGCCACTGCGGCACTGTGCTACTGCATAGGATGGGTTCCTCGTGTCACGGAATCTTTGGAAAGAGAACCAGGTATTTAAAATTAAATATACAATTCAGCACCTGCAGTTACAGTAAACCAAGGTTAGACTACCCAAGCTGCTCTACAAACTATAAGGTATTGAAATTCTTTTTTATGCGTATTGTGATATTTCACTGAACAGTAAACAGTCTAGCAAATAGGACTGAAAACTCACACTAAATATTGTTGTAATCATCATGAAAAGAACACATTTGTTGGAAGGATCCTTAGCCTGAAGTTTTACATATTCTTTCCACGAGTTGAGTTCTTCATTACTGAGATCATATTTCAGACTTTGTTTCTCAAATATTCCCGTGTCTGTTGACAAGGTCACAGGATGATTCCCTCCTAATTTTACTGTACTCCTGTAAAACAAAATACCAGTCAGCTGATGGACCTTCTACGAGAAGCAAAAAAAGCATCAAACTTTAATATAGCAAGACAGCTGTTACAGAATATATGTAGCCTCTGTTATTGAAGTCTAGATGAGGAAGTAGTTCACAATTTATACAGAATTTAAAAAATCTGGTAATATGAATTACAGACTTTACTAAGCAGACAGTTATACAAGTAAAACCGCATAAAACTGTCTTCCTTTTAAGCCATTTAAGTGAATGACTACAAGAATCTCATTCTAATAGGCAACTGTTTCCTCTTGGTCGATTCTTTTTAGGATAGGAGCAAGCCAAGTTTTTTCTCTGCCTTTTTACCAGTTTTACTCCACATTTTTAGTTTGAATGAGGCACACCAGAGGATCTGTTCTTTCTCAAATGTTCGTATATTAGGTTGCCACTTCTTTAGTTACAACACTGGCTCAAGCACGAACACGAGAATAGACCAGCCTCTATGACAGGCCTGCTACATTGATGTGACACGTCTTCAAGAGGTTACCTATATGGAACAAGAAACTTTAAGGCAGTTAACAGCTAATTACTTCTGTGTTATCGGAACTTGATTTCACAAGGAGTTACCTATTAGGAGCTTGTCTCTGGAATTGTAGGAAGATGTGTTATTCTGTAGTAGCTATGTTTAAGCTGCCGCGCCGTACGTCCAGAAACGATCCATTTTAATTTCTGGACATTTGGTTTGGAACACTTGCTCGAGGAATATTCTGTAAGGCACTTCAACACCAGTTCTTTCCAGAAGGTCAAATCTCTGTTGTTTATCTAAATAGCAAGACAGAACCTCACATGTTAATAACTCATTAAATCCTTATTTCCTACCTGTACTTTCAGCTTCTTCTCATAAGATAGGAAGCGAAAGATCCCAAGCCAAATAGAAAGAAACCCAAACAAACCAACAAGAAAGCCACAGAAGAAACCAGTATGCCAATGGCCCTCTCCCTTCACCACTGTGTAGGCTCTTTCATGCATTTTTCTTCCTTCTTCCTCTGAAACTTTTTCTATACGTACCTTGGAATGCAACTGCAGAAATTCCAATGCCTCTGTCAACTCCAGGAGTTTTTGTTCTTCTATCTCTAATGCCATAATAGACAGTGCCAAGACAGAAGGCTGGAGAGAGACAAAAAAAAGACAAATGTTTTTAAACACTGCTCTGTTGAGTTTCAGTAGTCTCATTGTCTTTGAGCTTTTGAGACATTTACCTTGGCTTTAGAAAACATGATTCTGCAGTGACATGCCTTCAGCTGGGTCTCAAGCCTCTCAAAATTAAGGTATTTTCTCCTGTCATAAAAACAGATGAGTGAATGCAGAAGAAGAATGCAAGCTTGATCAAAGCACCACCACCCTGGGAACTCAGAGAAGTGGCAAGAATGTTCATTATCTAAACAAAGGCCTCATTTGTCCTCAAAGTTCTAGGGTTACAGTCAAACAGGTGTTCAGTATCGGCACTCTTAATGCAAAAAATAAATCTTGTGTTACATCGGGGAGAGTTGCATTATCAAAATAGGCTTACCAAAAAGGAATTGTAGTGCTTACTAGCAAAAGGAATCTCTTTCTAAGGCAGATTTTGAAATCTTTGCAATGAGGCAATACTTAGTGCAGCATAGGCGGAGGTTTATTATACCGTCACTATTGAGCAAGTTTGGTTTTCAGCTCAGAGAGCAATATTCTTTAAATCAGTTTATGCAAACAACATTTAAAATTAAAATAATATTAAACCACCTATGTCCCCATTCATGATATTTACTAATAAGGGGCAAAGTTAGTAAAATTTTTAAAGTATGGAAAGGACAATTACTCAAGTAATTTCCCCACTTACTTTTCTACATAGGCTTTCTGATCATATGCAGTCATAGCAAAATAAGTATATTTTACCTTTCACAGCTTAAATTCTCATGAATAAGGGAATGATACAGTTGTAGAAACTGAAAGGCAGTTGTAGCTTTGACTTTCCAACACAGCTTCTCCAGTACGATTTTCTCCATTCTCATCATATCAGAAACAGTGAACCTATACTGGCTTATTCGAATTAAGTCAGTGGCTAAGGGAACATTTCTCTCTTCTTCTGATGCCTTCACAGCCAAGTAGAAGCAGCTGAGTCCAACACAGCCCAAGTGTTTAGGCTGTACCTAAACAAAAGTAAATTGTTGTTACTCTCAAAGGGGAAAGCTTTTGATAATTCCAGCATATAAGTATATATGTGGTCACTAACTCATATTAGGAAAAATTATGAGGGGTGGACAGAGTTTTTCCATTTTTTTAAGATCAAGAAATAGATATTTTATCTACTTAAATTCTTATCTTTATTGAACTAAATGAGAAGACTTACACACTACCTGTTCTGCCTCTTTCATCTAAAAAGCAAGGCTGCAGAACATTATATTTTAGTTGAGGTAGAACTAGTTTTGTAATGCCATTCTATGATATCCTAATCTGAAGCTTTTAAGACTTAAACTGTTGCACTTTTGTCTTATGCAAAAAAAAAAAAAAAATTCTTTTTTTTCTTTTACTCTTTTTTTACATATGTACACACACACATATACATATATATAAACTGACTTATTCCATAGGCATTACAGTCCCCATTTTTACTACTTTTTTTCGGATTCAGAAGTCTTTCAAATTATCCTTTTCCCATCCACTCCGTCTAGCTTTCCCATTTTTGTTTGAACACACAAGGAAAACAACCTTTTGTCCAAATAGTACAGTAGTAATCCTGTCTCGTTAGACAATTAAAAACAACCCAGGTCAGCATGCCACATGTGCATGGTAGAATGGAGATCTAACTAAACCTTTTACTAGATTCAAAGTGCTGAACAGCATCAAGCCTCTTGATATACATGGAGCTTACAGGTAGGTTGAAACAGCAATAAAATAACAAGTAATTTAAGGTGTTCTTGTGTACCTGCAACAGGCAAGACAATCTGTCTTGATCTAACCCATTAACATGGCCTGCATTTCCTAGACTACGGGAATCCACAAGCTGACACTGATGTCCCCTTCCTTCTCCAGAGGAAACAAATTTCTCAGCAATACCAAAATCTGAACAGGGAAAGCCATTTTTTTAGCTCTTGCACAATCAGAATCTCTGGAAAGAGCTTAACCTTTAACCACCTGAAACCAAGACGTTCTAACTTGTAATAGGAACAAGGTAACAATGAGCGTACACCAGTGACCAAGAACATAGACTTTAAAAAGCCTTACCTTCATTTTTGACAAGAATCTATCTAAGAAATTCACAGCTAGTGAAAACGTCTCTGTATGGAAGCCAAAAAATTGAGTTAAGCTGAGAAGATCTTTCACTTCAAAGTCTCGCAGCCTTGCAGTCATTCGGAGGCCATTATCATGAGCTGATTCAAGCAGTCTCAGGCCAGAGGCCTTTGGCTGACACCTCAACTCCTGTTCCAGCAGGGCCGTGAGCTGGTACAGCAGCTCCTGAGCTTCCGTAGTTACAAGTGTTTCAATCATCTGCAATGAGAAACCAATGTAAGTGCATCAAGCAGCTAAAAGGAGAAAAAGTTACAACTGTCTCTAAAGCAAAGACAGAAACTTTCCTTTTTTCTGTACGCATGTGAACCACTCGTTTTCAAGTCTGCGCACTTTTACCCACCAGCAACGCGGGCGGAGCGCGCAGAACGGCGGCACCAGCCCGGCAACATCCCGGCG
>VZZY01007872.1:0-63174 GCA_013400335.1 Eurystomus gularis | reverse complement strand
TATGGCGGCTCTGGCGCGCGGCGGGCACCGCCCTTCTCTCCAGGCGCGAAGGCGGCTGTCCTCGCGCCGTTCCCGCCGCTGCGGTCCGTGCTGCGAGCAGGAGCGCCGCAGCCGCCCTCCTGTCCCCCCGTGCCCTCCTGAAAGCCGCCTTGCCACGAGTGTTACGGCCTCGGGCCGGGCCTGCAGCTCAGGGACCTTGAAACTGCTTTCCCAGACGGCCGAGGACGGGTGGGAGCCAGACATGTGACTGCCCCCGCCTCCCACATGGCACAAGTCTTTTAGGTATGGATCAGTATGGGGTTATTTGTAATTATTTTTTAATATTTTACAGTCCCTGAGAAATATTTTTGTGTATTCGTGGAGGGTCAAGACCAGCAGGAAGATACCAGCCATGCGTAGGTGTGAGCAGCCTGCGCTGGCCAGCTTCGGCGGGCGCTCGCTAACGCCTGCCCTCCTCTTCCTTCCTGCGTGTTTGGTTAGCAAAATAAAAAGCACTCTGCTCAGAAAACTGAGGGGAGTTACTCGGGGTTATGTTGAGGTGAATGTGTTGCTGGTGGAAGTTAATTTCAGTTTCTTGTAGGTATCAGGTCCTGTTGTGTATAAACTTCTTTTATTGTTGTTTGGGATAAAGGCTGTGTTACAAGACCTGAAAAAGATACAATAATGTTGAAAAAGACATGAAAGGGTGTTCTAAACTGCTATAGGAGCAGAAAATAGTCCACTTCTAAAGGAACTTTAGGCAAGTAAAGGGAGTCGATTACTATAGAGAACTTCTGTTCAGGGGTTACTTGAGGCCCATGACTTAGGTAATAAAAGTTCCTTTATCTGTTACTCTATCAGAAGTGAATAGCAGTCTCTTGTAAAAGCTAAGAAATGCCTGGGGGAGGTAATTTACACACCTATAGTGGATGCTGTGTCTTTCAAAATTGGTCAGAGGTGCTAAAGTACTTGTTTTCGGAGAACTGTTGAGGCGTTGTTTCTGCTTCAGTCTAAAACTTCCACGTTATTTTGTGATGACTGCTATGAATTGGTTGCAAGGCCTAAAATTCTCTCAAGGAGTGAACTGACATATTTTTTAATGCAAGCTTTTTAGGAAGGCAAACTTCTTAGCTATATTTCTGACTTCTCAAAAAAAAAAACCACAAAAAACCATGTTATTTGAGTAATAAATAAGGTGATATGCAGCCCTAGACTTTATTTACCATTAAATAGCTAGATATTAAAGATATATGCAGAAAGGAGGAAGTTCTCTGAATCTCAGAAGGGCTTGAAAGAGTACAGATTCAGGTGCCCTTTATGGGTTTTGGAAGCTCTCTCAGAAAGCCCAAGATTTCGGTACAGCCTAGGTGATAATTACCCTAAGAATGTTGTTTTTTCTTCAATGAAGTCAATCAACTTGTCTGTTTTTCAAAAAGCTTCCTTGAAAGGAAGGCTGAATGGTTTAGTCTTTAGACAGCCTTCCTGGTACCACTTTTAGCTATCTCTACTGATAGCCTACAACTGAATCCATGAGTCAAAGAAGCCATCCTATGTCCTCTGAGACAGATGATTTTTCTGTCTCTATGTTTTCTGCTTATGAATGAGTTTATTTTGCACTTGCTGTAAGCTTTTTTCTGAAGAGCTTTATGCCTTTCTTTAAAAACGGAGGGAGGATGAGCTGCATTTTAAGTGGTGGCAAATTGCAAACAGGTAACACCTGTTCCAGGCAGTATTTTACCCTCCCCTAAAGCACAGCTTTTTCTTTGTAATACTCATAACATTAGTACTGCAATTGTTGAGAACAGGGTACTTTTGTTAGCTGGGGTCTAGCTCTTACACTTGCACTCAACAATGAACTATGATGTGGTGTTCATAAATTCTGGCCCCTTCTACGTGAAATTAAGCACATTGTGGATTTGATCTCAAAGGTAGGTCTTAGTATTACAGCTATGAGTAACTGCTGTTGTTTTCATTATTTTCATATGTCTTAAACTAATGCTGTGGAATTACTTTCACCTGTGCAACAGTTGGCCTGAAATGCTCTAATAGGATGATCCAAACTCCATTTTAAAAGCACTTTGCACATTCTCCCCCTTTATGTGTTAATGGTTGTCATTACCAGTATTTATTGGTCTGTTATCACCAGAGGAGAGGAAGATGAGGGAGAAGCTTTC
Source organism: Eurystomus gularis (assembly GCA_013400335.1). Classification (NCBI taxonomy): domain Eukaryota; kingdom Metazoa; phylum Chordata; class Aves; order Coraciiformes; family Coraciidae; genus Eurystomus; species Eurystomus gularis. Next base: position 61,021 of record VZZY01007872.1, on the reverse strand, counting down.
CTGGGAAGCCTCTGCAGTTCTGTTTGTGCATTTGAAGTGTGAGTGTAAACCAGAGGGACTGTTCCATGCATCCATGAACTTTGTCATCTTACTCTGTATATGCATCAAAAGCTGCATTCATCCTACTTTCTCCCAGTGTACTTGTCAATGATTTATTATAGGTTTGTTTCATTTGCCCGCTGACTTAATTTTGGAAATGAATTAAAGCTTGTTTTATCAGAAGAATCTTTGTACTTCAGAGGGCTGGATTGAGTGACAAGAAAGATGAGACCGTGAAGAAGTATGGTTAGACATCCAGAGATTTTTAAGAGAAATGTGTTTTGTAGGAAGTGCTTGGACTGCTAGAAGGTTCATGGGAAGTCAGCATGAGGGAACTTGAGGGAGCCCTTTGGTGTGAAGTTGGAATGACCAAATAGTCTTTCTCTCTTCCCCTCTAAAGTACCTTTCATTTGGATAGAATATAACTTTGAGGCTTCCCACTGCTGTCTAACTTTGTTCCTCAGAACTTTGTTAACTATTGGTAAAGGGAACGCATCTTAAAATCACTGTTTTGGCCTTCATTGTTGTGACCTTGATTTGTGTGTCTGTTAGACAAAAAAAGTAATTTGTTAAAAAATAAGGGTGGGAGCATCGACCCCTTATCTCATACCACAGCCCTTCTGAAAAAAAATAAAAAACAAAAATGAATTTGCTTTCTGTGCTACCAACTCCTAACTATAAATCAATCTGTTGCTACTCCATGAGATTTCTGTGTAATTGCCCGTGAATGCAAACTCAAGTACTTTAAGTATTCACAGATGCAGAACATCAGAAATAAAGATGATCGTAAATCAGATCTCATGAATATGCATCTTTTTGTTGCCAGTAAATAATCTTGAGTTATCTAAATTAAAATTCAAAATTATATATTGTAAAGGAAGTGTTTTTTTTAAAGTTGGAAAACATTTGCAGCAGTCTTCCTGTCATTACTATGCACATAATAATCATGTGAAGCAAGTGATACTCCTTTTTATGCTGCTTGTTTTAAATAGCTTTTATTTCTTAAATTGCTGTTAAAAATAGACTGAGAACTCTAAAAAGCAGTAGGTCATGGAGCTGGTTTGAAGCCACTGACAGCAGCCAAAGCTGTTGGCCTACTTTGTTTTTGCAGTAAGGATTCTGGACTGAGGTGACACTAAGGAAAACCAGTTCATGACAATTAAATTTAGCGTACAGTTTTTGATGTAAAAGCATTCCTATGGCTTGGACACTTAGCACGTGGAAGCCTAAAACACCTTCATCAGTCTATGTAGTTAACATCCCGGGTGCAGAGTCTAGGCTCCTGTTAGCCACTTGGGCAGCAGCTGTGAGAAATGCCTTGCTCTAAGGTGCCAGACTTTGTGCTGAAGTGATGGAGTTCACACCCTCCATCTGCTCTGCAGTCTGCTGTGTGTGGGTAGAAGACTCTTTGAGAGTGTGGCAGCAGTGAGGGCACCAGTACATTTTTACATGTGTTGCAGCTGTTTCCCTAGTAGCTCTGGCAGATATGAGATGGATGATTAAGGTTGGGTTGCTGAAGGTGTTAGATCTTTGCTAGATGTCTGTTCTACCTCTTTGGTGGTTTTTATGTCTGAAGCAAGAATAGACAATTGTCCTATGAATCAGCCTGGTGGCCGAAAGCACATTGATCCCAGTGTGTACGGCTGTGCCAAGCCAAGGAGTCTACTAGTCCTGCTGCAAGGACAAGCGGTGACCCTCCTGTAGAAGCAGGGTGCATAGTTCTGGCAGTGACAGCTTTACCTCTTTTCTGTTTAATCTATGTCTTTCAGAAATCTGTGTGTCTGTTTAGTCCCTACTGCCAGAGTTGGAGCCCCAGAAGGTCTTAATTACCCGGACCAGCCTCATGCAGCACTTCCAACCTCAGTCCCTGCCCAGGGGTCCAGGAGCCTCACTTAAACTCAGAGCTATGGTCTTCGCATGACTGTGGTCAACCCTCTCCCTTGCTTGTCCAGACTTGTCGATTTGACTTCCCAGACGGACTTTGGACTTGCTTTGTCACTTCCCATTTGTCTGGTAATCACCGGGCTGTCAGCACAGCTGCTGGCTGTCACCAAACTGGCTCTGCTCTGGGCTGGTGTCTTTGGGAAAGGTCCTGCCCTGCCTTCACCAGGGTTGTGCTCAGCTTCTGGCTTGTCTTCCCTGGTGGGAGAGCCAGGGAGCAGCATCCTTCCATCTTTGTTAATCAGTCCACAAAACTTCTGTCTGATTCTGTAGAAAATCCTGTGACCTTTCCACTCTGCTTTGTCTACAAATGCCTCGTGTTAAATGGAAAAATCGTATGTCTTGCTGCAAATAGTATCGTAAACAAAAGAGCTTTGATCTGAAGCATGTTTTCATGGGCAAGTCTTAGTATTTCATAATATATAGTTTTCTCATTGTCTTTCTACTGTACTTCAGTAACATTAACAATTACCCCAACATGTTTATATAAGATTTTAAAAAATGCTTCTGTAAGGATAGTTGTTGAAATGATTAGGGCTTCCTTTTCGGTAAGCTGTTATGTACAAAAGCCAGAGTTTGTGATTAATAGGTAGAGGACAGATCCTATAGTTAAACTCCTTTGGAGACTATAAAACTTTTATTAGCTAGAGGAATTTCTGCTGTGGCATAAATATGATTTTGTGATGGGTTACAAACAGCTATTGACTTGCCTGAACAACACCAGGAAGCGCTGTGAAATGGTTGTCATTGGAGGAAGGTGTGTGCAGTTTGAAGCCTTAGGAGTGGGGAATACTATTCTTTTAGTTTCTTGCTGTGTATCAACTACTGAAGTTAATGCTGCCTTTTCACACTTCATGATGTTTTATGACTAAAGCATCAGAATGAATATAAAGCTGCTTGAAACCTTTTTTTTTTTTTCTGGAACTTCAGAAAGAAAAATTCCTGTAAGAGCCAGAAAGTTTTCTCTTGCGCCTTCTTGTGTTTCATTTAGAGTTCAGGTAGACCTCTCCACACACAAGGAGAATTGGGGCTTTGATTATGTTACGTTGTGCTTGCTTCCTTATTGTAGTAGTTGTCTTGAGTCAGTTGGTTAACATAATTGTAAAGAAGTGCATGGGGGTAGAAAAAAGGGAAATAAAAGGAGATAGGTCAAGCTTCCAAAGTAAATGAGAGGCCTGGTAAGAGATATGCTTTGTCTGGCGTTACGCCCTTACTGAAGCTTGTTATATCAAATACGTAAGAGGAGAGATAAAAAACTCTTGCATGGATTTAAGTACAAGCACTTGTAGAACAGCCTGGGAGCTGAAAGAAACCAGTCTGTTAAACATTTGGACCTGCTTTAGGGAAAGTCTGTTAACAGTTTCAGGTCCAGAATAGGCACATGAGAACTGTGGGATTCTAATTTTAAAGGCCTCATTTAAGCTTACAGATATCCAGGTTCTTCAGTGTGTTTCTGCATGTAATGTTCACCGTCCTTGATATAAAAGGCTTAGATAGCTAAACTTCACTGGAGAAGAAAAATTATTAAGATCAGAGGGGGCATCAGTTAGCCCTGACAATGATACACTGAGTGATTTGACTGAAGCTTAGGTGAACTGATTTTAAAAGTTTCTTGTGACATTCAGTTCCCATTGCATCCTTGAGTTTTTGAACAGAAAGAGCTCAAAAGGCCAGAAAGAAAGGCAATGAGTTCTGCCTTGCCTTGCTATACATTAGCTGGGGGAAGGATGCTTTGTCAGACTGAACATGGAGACTGTAAAATTCCAGAAATACCCAAACTTGGAATGGATCTAGAAGTTGTAATTAACTCTCTTGATGTTCTTGTATTGATCTTAGTCAAACATCTGTTCGATGCTTTCTTTTACCTTTATGTTCTTAATTGAGAAAGTTTAAAAGGTAGTAACAGCTACATTTTCCAACTGGAAAGTTTATTACTGCGTACTTATGTGAATTGCCAAGCTAAGCAGCCTATTGCATGTTTCTCCACCTTGATTGCAATGGTAATGCACAAACCCTTGTTTTGGATAGGGATAACAGCAGTTCACTAGCTTTTATATTAGTGTTTTGGAATAACATGTAATCTAAATACCCCAGTCTCTTGTATCTGGTATTTGATCTGTATGTTTGCTTATGTTTATTGTTATCTCATCGTTTTTATGATGCACTGATTTAAAATGTAGCCTACTTTTATTCCAAACTTGTTTAAATTTAAAGTAATTCAGGAAAAGTATTTGCTCTTTCACACCCATTTACTCCAGGTGTTGTTAAAACAGTCAACAAGCATCAGAAAGAGGGACTAGGGTGTACCTATGTGCCCTAGAAAAAAGGGCATAGGGTATGAGATCTTAGGTACTGTGGTGGATACTTAAAAAAGTAGCAGCAGTCCTGAGCTCTTCATGGTTACATCTTCTGTGTCCTTGATTTTCAGCTAGGTATTTCCTCCCACTTGGAGAAATTTCAGGATTGCTTTTCTAGGAAGAGTTGTCAGTTGGATTCACAACACTGAGTAATTCCCTGAAGTGACAGGGAAAGTGGAGATGAGTCTGTTTACTAATAAACTTACAAAGATGTGTGTTTTTGTTAATCATGCTGTAAGGAGCAGTCAGGGGACAGTATCAGATTTCTTCAGAGGGAACTGTTTGAAATCCTTCAGTCATTACAAGACAGTAGGAAGTCATGTTTCAATATGTTATTTTTTTTGCTTGCAGACTAGATGTTTTGAGTGGTTGTGTGGGTGCTGCACAGTTGCTTTAGGCGTACTGCTAATGAGGTGATTGTTCCTGCCCACCCTGCAATGCCAGTCTGTGAACCCTGTTAGCTGCATCTTGACATGAAAATGTGTTTAATTGTTTGTTTAGAAAAAATATTTGGAAATCAAGTGTTTGAATTTGAAAGCTTTTTACAAAAGTCCACTTGTCAATAAATAGCCCATGAATGCAACTAGAAGGACTAATTGAGAGCCCAAGGGCTTAAAAAATGGTTTGAAATAGTTTCTGAAAAGCATTACCTGGGGATCTTTTGCACCATGCTTGGTTAATGAACCCAAAGAGATGGGTTGAACAAGTGTTTTTGATGGGTCATGCAGTACTTGTAAATAAGCAAAAATGCACAGAAAAGGTGGTTGGAAAGAAGCAACTGAGTGAAGGCTTTCTCCCTGCTGCACCTGCACCCTGGCAGCATTGTTCAGGGGAATTTCTTTGCTGGTGTTGTCGCAGGGGTGAGATGCTCTCTAAAGCACTGAAATGGAATGCACTGAAATGTGGGGTTTGGTTTCTCAGCATTCTCTTATCTTCTCAGTTCTGACCTGATTCTACTCCCCACCCCCAGGATCTGATCTCATGGCCTATTTTAAAAACTGAGTAGTACTTCGATTTCACTACAGAATAGTATTTACATCTTAAGCTTTTTCCTCATTTTCAGTCCAACCTCAAGAGTTAATGCAGATGTGTTAGCAAATAAATGAATGCTATCCTGAAGTTATTTTAAGTTTTTTGACTGAGAAATGTGACTGTCTCATGATTTTAATGCAAATCCTTAGTCCCTTCCAAATTACAGGATTGAGGGTGTGCTTCCACACTGGTCTTTTGGCTATTGTCCTTGGTTGCACATCAAAGGCCTCTCTTGGCCTAGCTTTAGAACCTATGTGGCAAGTTAGACTGGAGAGCAGATTCAGTTGAAACCTATTATTTTTTTCCTAAATGACTGTATTAAATAAGAGTATAACAGTATCTTTAAGGATTGGATCCTGTGAATGTCTTAGCTTGATGCAAAGGAAGAAGCTTCTCAAGCCAGGCCCATACCTTGCTGAAGACTGTCCTCCAATAAATCCTACTGTGCTTTTTCTCAGAAGTGGAGCTCTGTCACATTCTGCCAAGTGTCCCATCAATAATCTGAGTGTTCAGAAGATTGCTTCATGTCAGATTGGAATTCTCCCAGTGCCCTAGTGAAGTGTGATATATCTTTTTAGTAAAGGAAATAGTTTGATTCCTGTTATCTGTCTCTTATTTTCAAGATAAGACTGTCTACTAATTGATTGTAGTTGCTGATGTGCTTTACCAAATGAATGAGTTAAGTAGTTCAGAGAGTAATTTAAACAAGTAAGAGCTAAATATCTTTAGATATTTAACCATAGCTTTAGAATGCAGCTGCTTGCAAGTCAGTCAGCATCCATGCTCTTGTGGGAGCTCAGTGGTTAGTACACAGCTCAGAACATTAAGCATTAGGATATTTTAGCTCTTATGCAGAGCTACTTCCTTTTCAAAAGGTATTTGAGGAGAAAAATGAACTGGTTTTCACAAAGGCTGAACTGTGATTAAACGATAGTCTGCTTCCTTGATGGACTCTCTTGGTTTTGTAGAGGAGATCTTCACGTAACCTAATGAAGAAAATTTTATTCTTTCAGTGGGAAACCATAGCAACCTGCCATTTCGAATGCATGGTATATAATCTGTCCTTCAGATAGTATTTTGCTGTCCAGAAATAGTCATTGTTTCCTAATGTGTGAATGTAAAATGTAGGTGGAGTGACAGTGTTGTCTCCAAGGTAAACATGAGCTGTGTTGTGCTATTTGTTTGGTGCTGCACCTGCTGGAAAGCAGGTTCCAGAGGAGAGCAAAGACAGTCTGTTTTTAAAATTTTTACTTTCTAATAAATAGGTTACAGAGGTGCTCTGAAAATTGGTAATTGAATGAGTCGGCTGCAGTCCCATAGTGCCACCCCTTACCTTGCTCTCTAACCCATACATGTCTCTGCTTATTTTTGGCACAGTTCTCTTTATTACAGTATTTAGAGTGCAAAGTGTTTTGGTCACTGATCTCTTTGATATTACTTTGTTCAGGCTGAAGTAACCATAGAAGTATTTGGTAATTATGTAGTGGGGCAAGTGCCCTGCAGCTTGCTTGCAGCTGGCCAAAGTTGCTGGCTGTGCTTGATGAAAATACAAAAAACGTTCTGCCTTGGTTAAATAAAGAAAATCCATGTGAGCAATCTCACTGACTTGTCTGTGTCTTCCTTCCCCTTCCAAGTTCTGAAACTAAGTAAAGTATCTTCTGTAGAAACCAGCCTTGGTACCTAAATAGGTAAAATTTAGCTTGCAGGTCTTAGATTTTTTTTTGCCAGTTTTAGAGACTGGGGTACCAGTCAGGAAAGCGATGATTTAGCCAGCTTTTGTGAGAAGAGGACAGTGAGGAGTGCATTGAAGGAACGGAATAAATGACAAATATTTCATCATATTACTAGGAATTGATTTAACCTAAACACCCTGTATTTCCTTTAAAATAGTATCATGACTCCAGCTTCTTTGGGAGCATTTAGAAATGAACTTTAATAGCACAGAATGCTTTTCGTGAATGTACATTTTGTGGACTTTAGCCATTTCAGCTGTTTGTTTTTCTATAAATCAAATGTTAATAGCTGAAATATGTTGTTGAAAATGGGCTTAAGAGGAGAGCTGAACAGTACTTGGTGAGTTTTTCTTCTTTTGATCGTTGTGTTGTTTCTATGTCATAGTGGGCCCAGGCTATTAGATTACTTCTGCTCCTTTAAACTGATCTGGATCTTTATTGTTTGACACGTCTATTTCTTGAAAATTATGGTTAACCAGTTTTTCTTGTCACTTATATCTCCATTTCTCCACTTCTTTGGCACATTTTTAAAAAATCATATCTGTTCAAATAGTAGTTTTTATCTCTCTGCCCCCTTTAAGTTTGTTTTTAGTCATGTTTGAGTCATTATGCCTTTATAAACAACAGTGAAGCATATTTAAACTATTCCCATTGCCACTATTTTTTGTTCTAATATTGGTTTCTGTGTGTTATGAATCCAAGCTGTTTTCAGGTTTTGATTTTTTTTTTTTAATTGTATATTTGGTGCTTGCATTTGTATGTAGGTGGGTTCAGCACTGAAATCACTTGTGCCTAAGCAAATGCTGTGGGTGTCTTGTTTAGTTTTAGTGTACTAGTGGCTTTTCCTCCCTGTCTTGATTAGGGGACTTCAAGACTTCACTTGAAGTTGAAAAAAGGAAATGACAGTACAAATAATCACATCTATACTATCAAAACCAATAATAAATAATTTTGTGGGTATAGTCTTTTGAGAGACAAATGTGAGATTTAGATTTCTCCCGGATGAGGGCAGTAGTGGCACATGGTTTGTTTAGTCCTTGTTGGTGTTTCATCTAACCCTCATTAGAGACTGTGAGCTCGGTATATTTATATTAGGTGTTTCAGTGATGGTGTGGTGGAATTACTTTTATAAATTCAGAGCTGAGAAATACCAGAAAAGACTGTGAAGGGAGATATTTTTATAAAGAGGACTTTCAGCTTAACCTCCCACTTCAATGATTTTTGAGTTCTGAAAAGAAGCGAGACAATTTGCTGAAGGGAAGAAAATGCTATTGCTTGACAAGTAGAGTTGGCAAATCTGCATTTAAAGTTTTTCTGTTTCCAGGAGATGGTCAAGTTTTACAGGAAAGAAACAGTTTTTAATGAAGGTTTTTTTTTCTACGCATGACTTAAGTGTACTGTTTATTTCAGTAGCCACCAAGTCTATATGAATGTTATTAAATCATGTACTTATTAGATTCTCATGTGACTGCTTTTTGCAGCAGTAGTTACGGAAGTATAGGATGAATAATCAATCCTCTCTCTGTCTTAACATGAGACCTGTCATGTTTTCTTAATTGGCTTTCAGAAGTGGGTAGCATTAGTAGATTTGTGAGAGAACAGTATGTCTTTGTAGGTGTCGTAATCAGTGTTGTCCTCTGAAGCATGAGTAGTACAGATACACCTTGTGTTCTTAAGCTGCCATCTTGGCATGTGTTTGTCTTCAGACTCTCTGTAGACCTCTTTATAAGGAATGTGTGGGCTATAGTACTCTTGCTGGTCACTCCTTGTGCCTGAAGTTGTGTGTAGGGCACAGTCTGTCACACATGCACTGGAGCCAGGAGGGTCTGGCTTGCTCCTTTGAGGCTCGTATATATGTGTGTGGTGAGGACAGTGTGGTCAGTGATGAGAGTATGGGAATATTTTCTTGGAAAGTAGACAGAGAAAATGCCCTTCCCCTGTTTTACTGAGCTTTGTGGCTGCCTGGAGGATCTGTGCTTCATTACACGGACCAGTGGTCAATTGTCAAGCCAGCTGAAACTGAAAACCTGAATTGATTAGTTAAATATCTGGGGACTCCTGACTGGAAGTTTTACATTGTAGTGTGGTTTTCAGGTTAAACAGAAATAGTTTATCTTTATCTTTGCTTGGGAAGCAGGCATTTACATAAAACTAGCAGCTGATCTCGATCTAGCACAGGTATAGGTCCAAGGAACTGCAGCAAACAGAGAACCTAGAAAAGCTCAACTTGTGCATCTTTTAAAACTGCTTTTCTTTGAATTGGGGTGAGGAGAGTAGTTCATAAGTTTACTGGAGGTTTAGTTAGAACATGCTTGTGTATTACCATGATTAAGGTAGTGTTTTGCTTGTACATCCTCTATTTAATGTTTATCGTGAAGTTTGTGTATGTCTACTGGCCCATAAAGCTTGTACCATGTTCCATGTGCAGTGGGAGTTTGTGGGAGGGAGGTCTGCATTTTGAAGCTTTGACAGGTTATCTGTGTGCTCTCAGCTCAGAAACAACGGGCAGTGCTCTTTCTTGTCCTTCTAGTTGTTCTTCGTTATATCTGGGAAGTGCAATTTCTTAATTAAAAGGCTGTTTATCAAATGGCTGCTCTAAATAGAGTTTTCCATAAGATTAAATTTCCATGACGTTAACTATCTTCTATCTGCTGCTTCTATCAGGTTTTTTGTCAGTTCTCCCTTTCTGTGCTTCCTGTAAACAGACATACATTGTGCATCCAGAAGCTATTTTCCTGGTGTTCCCATTCAGAATAACTTAAAATACACGGCAATCAATGCTGCTCAGGGAAACTGTCATATTTGTGTTCCCAGCCATCATGGAAGGCTAAAACCCTGTAGCTGGCTCAAAGGTGATAGCATTCGCTGTAATGGATTGTGCAGAAAATCAATAGGAAAGAACTATTGTTTGAAAATGTTATTTCAAGCTAATGTCAGATTAAACAATATATATCAATAAAGCCTCTTGTATTGGCTAGTGACACGAGTATATACGGTTTATCCGGTTACCCTGTATGCAATTTCTTTTTTCTTCTCGGCATAATGTGTATCTTGAAGCTTCTGTGTATATAGCCTCTGCTTTTCTTGCATATGGTTTAATTTAACATGGAACTTCTCTCAGATGGACAGAACGAGACTTGTAGAGGCTGTCTTCATAATCATGGCCATAAAATAAAGGCCTGCAGTATCTTGGAAGGAGTTCTTGTTTTTCTTCTCTTATGTTATGAATCACTGAGTGTTCTGATTTCTATTGTGGCAAAAAATTAAGAGATGAATTACCAATAACGTTACTTTATCCTGGTAGACAAACAGATAAAATGTGTTTCCAGCTTGTCTTGTAGAGGAACAAATTAATTTTGTTAGGAAATGTTTTGCAACTTTAAATAGAAAGGAAGGCAAGATCAACAGCTACATCCATAAACTTGGTAGCAAGTCATGTTACAATATCTAAGTGTCCTGGTTTGAGTTGGAACCAAACCAATTGTGTTCAGTGATTTTACTTTTCAGCTGAGTCCCTTCTAACTAACTGCACTTTCTGAAGCTCACAGCATGTTTTTGCTGACAGTGTCTGCTTCTAGCAGTGATAACGCCTGATGTTTAGAGTTACTACCAAGGGTTTCTGTGCAGAACAAGGTCACTACTAACTCTTGTGTACCACATCGGGGGGTGCAGAAAGTGAAGGGCCACACCTGTGGGGAGAAGAGTCCAGGACAGGAGACCCTCAACTGACCAACAAGGTATTCCAGCCCATATACATCATATTCAGTATAAACCTGAGGGATCACAATGGGCTCAACCCTTCCCATCTGCCTTTGGGATCCTTCTACTGCCCTTTGCTTCCCCTGGGGGACCTTCTTGCCTTCTAGACCCTTCCCTTCCCTTGAGGGCTTCCTTTCTTCTTGGCCCTGCCTTTGATCACAATCTGTGTGTTCCTGAACCCAGTTCCCATCAGCTGCTGAGCCCAGTCTGGTACTTTCCCAGTGCCTGCTACAGCCACAGTAGTGATGGTGATGTTATTGCCATAAGGGGGTGGTTGGGTTGGATACTGGTTTTATATATTTTTTGATACTGATTTTGTATATATTCCTTTTTATTAAAGCTGTTGTAGTTCTCTTTTCTAATCCGGAAGCCTCTCGCTCATTCCCTTCCTCTCCCATTTTGGGGGGAGGGGGCTATGGGTCTCTCTCCCTTATCCTCTTTCTCTCTTTGGGGAGTGGGGGTTAACAGGGTTAACAGAGGGGTTGTAGGTCTGGTGGATTTAACCTAAACCTCAACACTAAGAAAGAATAACGTGTAGAACTGGTTAATCGAAATTATCTGAGGGATTTTAATGAATGTGATGCACAGACAACCAAAGTTGTAATTTCTTGGGTTGTATGGTGCTGACTGTCTGTTTTCCTATTGCTGGCAGGAATTCTCTGATAGTTGGTAATTAGTCAAAACTTCACTATGGGTTAAGTGAAATGGCAGGCTCTTTGTGAATCCTGAAATCCTCATTCAGTGGGTTTCATCAGAAAATATGCCTTTCCTTTTTTTTATTTCTTAAACCAGTGTTTATATTTAGCAGTCCTTGTACCTGCATCCTAGTTTATGGATTTTCATAATTAATGAAGTGAGTCACTCTCACTTGGTACATCTCTGAGACAGCACTGAAAACCAGTTTTCACGGAGTACTCCAGAGAGCTTCTATGCTATAACTCATTGCAGCATTTAGCTGATAATGAAAAAGATTATTATTGATGAGCAGGACAAAAGCATTTAGACAGGAAGATGTAGATGGGGTTTTGGTGTATGTGGATTTTTAAATTTGGAAGTAAAACTTTAGACAGAGAACTGTTGATATATTGGAAAATCTGAACTGATTTTCCCTTGTCATAGATATCACATTGACAATGCATAGTTATTGGAACTGTTTTTCCTAATAGGTCCGTAGAACTGAACTCTCTGCTTATCCTCTCACCCTTTAAAAATTGTGCTTTGAGCCTTTGGGATACTTAAAAAGCTTCTTTTTAAGTGTTAATGGTGCAGACCCTGTTCTAGATGGTAGCCTACATATTTTATGCAATTTCTAATGTTATCCAAATAACATTTCAAATAAACTGACACAGTGGTCACTGTATTGTGGATATATGCAAACCTATTACTGCAGAAGTACCTTTTAAGTATGAAGTGCTTTGTGTCCTTTAATGGAAACACAAATTTCAACAGGAGACAGCCATCTTTGGATGATGGAAAAAATGTAAGTCACTTTCATTTTACCCATAAAAGCAGAAAAAAAAAGGTTTTGCAGGAAGATTTTTGCGTTCAGAACTACATTGGCTTTTAAGGTCAATATGTTGAAATTCTTATCTCCCCATTAGTAATGTGCTTCTGTTCATAGAAAAGAACTTTATTGGATGCATAATTATTTCTGGAAACCTGTAAGAGAAATGGTAACCAACAACTATGTGGGCTATTGTCCGGCAAGCCTGCAGTCTGCATGTAGTTTTCTTGAGTGTTTTGTTAAAGTTTCTTTGGTCACAGTGCTTCTGAGTCTGTCTTCCGTGTTAAAATAGTTTAATGCTTCTGTGCCTTCTGTAAGGCCATTATGTGACCAGTACAGAATTGCTTTGCATGCTAAAGACTTGCTTTTCCGTGTGTGTGTAGCTGAGCATTCACAATGACAGCTGAAGTCAACACACATCCAGTGTGTCTGAAACTTAAGCCCTGAAGCCCAATCAACCTTTTCCTGAAATCTGTGAAAAGGCTGGCAGCTGTGGGAGCTGGACTGAGGACAAAAAGTCTTTTAAGGCAAAAGTCAGAGTAGGAATATAATGAAATACTGGGTTCCTGCCCAGCTCCAGTGCTGGCTATGATCCAGAGTTAGGCTGTGCTTGCCAGCCTGCCCTCTGTGCCTCTGTTGCTTTGCGTTGTTTCTTTGAACAGCAATTTCAGCACTTGCAAAGGTAGTGCTTGAGAGCTTCCTCTGGCACAAGCTCCGTAAAGTGCACGTGTGGCAATGTTTTGTTTGTCTCTTTTTGATGTTGCTCTGTGAAAAATAAGGAAACTCAATTGTACTTTTTTGGTTTAAAATCTGTGGACTTCATAGGATTTTCCCTGGGAGACAGAAACAGACATGCCCTTGCTGTAAAGTGAGTGAATATATAATCACACGGAGACTGTTTTGCGCTTGTTTCCCTCTGCAGTTATTCCAGGCCTCTCCTTGATGTCCTGTTCAGCACACTGTGTCACAGCCAGGCTTTCTCATTAGTTTTCAAAAGCAGTAATTAGAGGAGATGGACCAGGGAGAGTTCTCCTCAGTACTCTTGGACAGACTTTTGAGTAGATAAATACTCTTATGCCTCTTTTGAATGCAGAGCAGCAGGGCAGGGGTTTTCCAAACAGAGTGAACAATTCAGTGTAACTTTTCAGTTCTTCTGAATAGAAAACAGCTCCTGTTTCATACCCCAGGGAGCTGAGTTGCAGTGAGACCCAAGTCACTTGTGGGCACAAGTGTTGTGTGTGTGTGTTTGGTTTTTTTCTTTGCTTTTATGAATCAGTGTTTTCCTGAAAGAGCTCATCTGGATACTTCCAGAGCTCCAAACTATAACTAATATGTAACTTCAAACTACTAATGGGATGTTTGGCCAGTCTGAACCACTTGTCAGTTGTGGTTCCTTCTGCTTGCTTAGCGATGTTCAAACTTTTAAATCTATGCTTCTTTACTTTTTTGTCAGCTATCAAAATTAAATCTTGGTGTTTGTATATAGAAACAGAAGCTGCCAGGCTCTTAATTCTCAGTCCAGTGGGAAATGCATTATGGTCAAACATGTACTGAATTACTAGGCAGTTGTGTGAAGGCATGCTACTGAGTCCTGAGCTACTTGAGTGAAATAGGGGCATTCTTACTTGAAGCTGTATGGAGTAGCAACAGCAAAAAAAAAAAACGGTGAAACTAAGTGCATAACTGGTGAGTGAGTGCTGGTTAAGAAGTTTTTTGACAAAATAACTTGTCTTAAAACAGGCTGCTTTCACTAAAAGCTTGATTTGAAAAGGTTAGGATGTTCAAGATGGTCAGACTTCGAAGGAGGGACTCCTGCCATCAGCAGCTCATGTGTTTTATGTGTACATATATAGTCATGGGCAACTTGAGTTGAACCCTAGGATATTTGGACACTTTCAAAGCAGAGGTCTGAATGGGTCTTTCTACATCCATGGTGATAAAGCAGAAGAATGTACTAATACTGGGTCCTTCTGGATCTTCAGAACCAGATTCTATAACTGATTTTAAAATGTTTCAACTTCAATGATATGAAGTCTGTTGGCCAAATATAGCTGTGTGAAACTCTACCCTTTGATCACTCTGTGTGAATATCAAGAAATGTTAAGCCAGTACCTCCTGGCACATAGGCAAATAATGATGGGTCCTTCCTTGAAGTACCAGAAGACGACTGGGAGGCATGTTATCTCTGCTCCATTCTGTTCTTCCCTTCTCTCTTGCTGATAATCTTCTGGACTAGTAGATGCAAGTGTAAGAACTAGTGCTGCTTTTAACCATTAAGTCCCATTTGTTCTTGAAGTCTGGTTCTGTACTCCAGCTAGATGAGGCATCCCCCAACAGAAAAGGTATTCCTTGTGGATGCTGCATTATTGCTTTTGCTTCTGGATCTTGTGGTATTCAGTGACCATAGGGAGAATGTATCTGCACAATAAATTGTGTGTGTACAGGAGCTTACCCCATGCTTGTTGAAGGACTACATAGTGCTCCTAAATGTATTCCAAGTGCCTGAATTACTTTTTCTACTTTTTTTCAGCATTTTGCACAGTCTGGAAGCATGAGCAAACCTACTAGAATTTTATAGAATCATAGAATCATTTAGGTTGGATAAGTCACCTAGGATCATCTTTTCCAACCTTTGTCCAGCATCTCCCTAACCCCTAAGTTGTCCTACAAGTAATACAATTACAGACAAGAAAGTGAGGATAACGAAGAGTAGTGGAGGGTAGAGTGGGGATGGGGGAAGCATGAAAATAATACTCATAGTACTTAGTAGTTCTGCAGCTCAGCTGAGATAAGTGTTTGTGGGCTAGACAAAGTCAAATATACTGAGTTAAATGGTGTCGAAGATACCATCCTAGGCTGATCAAA
Source organism: Eurystomus gularis (assembly GCA_013400335.1). Taxonomy (NCBI): domain Eukaryota; kingdom Metazoa; phylum Chordata; class Aves; order Coraciiformes; family Coraciidae; genus Eurystomus; species Eurystomus gularis. Next base: position 45,791 of record VZZY01007872.1, on the reverse strand, counting down.
TTCTGCTTTCAGTTTGCAAGGGTCCGTAAGTATGAATCTAACTACTAAACTGACCATCATAGGTCACTCAACTGTAAAAATTCTACTTGTCTATGGCTTTTCTTGACTGTGTAGTAGATATTAATATTCAGACCATTTACCATGCAATATTCTGAACTTTATCAAAATTTCTGTAATGTCCTTCTAATCTACGGAAAGATAAGGTTTTGATTTGCTGGTTTCCTCTCACTAGTATTGGGGTTGTTAAGAAATTAGACCTTTAGTTCAGATACCATAGATCAAGACAAAGAAATTATTCTAAGCTTTCCAACAGCTTCTGCTTAAAAATCAGACTATGATGCAAAGTGGCATCTTGTGTCATTTGCTGCCAAATATAATTTTGCCTCAGAATTTGAATCCACTCAAGTGGTGAGAAAGCAAAATTAAAAATCAGCCTACTGCTGTTACTTAGAAGCTTTCAAGTGTACTTGGAATACTGACATCAATGGAAACCTTTTCTGAAATACCTAATTAAAAATAGGGATTATCTTACTTGTTTAAAACCTAATTTAAAATAAACTATCTGCAGTAGGGATTTCTGTTCCTTAGTAGAATTTAAAAGTTCTGTTCACATGGAGAGCTGGGTACAACTGGAACCTGTTGTCTTTCACTACAGCTAAATCCAGGTGAACAGATGAAATTCCTTTAGATATGCTATACCGATACTCAAAGAACTCCTCAAATTAACTTGTATCAAATATTCTATAGGTACATACAGATAAAACTGGTTCTTAATGAATGGTGTCATATTATGGTAAAAACCCTTTGGGTGGGAAGAAGAACTTATCCAAGGTATAGAAATCTGTAAACCCATGAATCTCATTGCAGGGAAGCTATCTGTGTGCCACAGAGCGCTCTTGAATGCGTGAGAACTTTGGGCCAGGAAAAATTACCGATGTTACCGTGTCTGACATATCAGCTCTTGTTTTGTGCAGTTACTGCTTGGGTGGGAGTTGGGATGGCCATTGCTGATGTGTGCTGCCTGTAGAGCTCTCCTGGCTCTGTCTACATAGGCACCGAAAGTAGCTAGGGGATGTGAGGGTCCAGCTGAGGCCACTCTGGCATGTATTTCCAACTGAGTATCCAAGTGAAAACTGGGAGGCATGTAACACTACCAGTGGTAACCACTGCTGTCATGCTATGCCTAAGAGACTGGCGTCTTATTTTGATATGTTAGTTGGGCACTTGAGCTGGAAGTATATGCCAGAGGAACTGGAGAGCTTACCTTTGGGGAGGGGGAACACAAATAGAATGCTATACCAAGTTCATGTTAATAGAAAGTTTTCTTCTGCTGTGTGGGAAATACAACACTTGATGGCTTTACTGTTTGACCAGTGGAGTGTTTTTGGTACTGACATATGGTGTTATCAGACTTCAATGTTGAAAACAGAATAGCTCTTACTGAAGCCAAAAATGGTGTTCAGTTCATGTTTGGAAAATGTGGTATTTTCCAGATGGACAGATTTCCTTGCAGAGGGAGACTGTCTTTTTTCAAAGCTATGACAATTATGTGGAGCTATTGAGTTCTTAAAAGATGTGAGAGTTTTTAAGTCTACTTCATTGCCTACCTCTGTCTAGAAAATAGCAGTTGATGCTAGAAAACAAAACAAAGCTTGCAGTTTTTTCCCAGGAAGTAACATAAACTTGGGCTTTTACTTCTGATAAGTGGAGAAAGAGAACATCAGCCCATCCTTCTGTACGGTGAAAGTGTGCTTGAAAAAATTGATTCAGAAGAGCTTGCACAGAGGGATGACTTTCTGGAAGGTAAGACTTCGTCCAGGAACTTCACCTTTGTGTGCTGTCTCCCTGTGGTTGAACTTCAGTGTCACTGTAAAGGCTTTATAGTCCTTGAAGTAGAACTACTTTCTTCATGTTATTCACAATTAAAAGAAAGAATCCCAAGCAAGATGTGGCCACTGGGGCACATCACACCCCATCTTGAACATGACACTTGTTCTGTGAGTGCAGATTTAAGTTCTTATCTTTTCTTTTGCCCTCTTCCACCTCCACTGCCTTCTAGCCTAAACAGTCTACAGGTACCCCAAAGCATGGCTAAAGCTCAGATGAGAAGGGTGTAGCCATGTAATAAAAAGCTGATGTTAGAAGCAGGTGTTTGGTGTCTCTGAACATCTCCTAACACTGCACGGTTCAAAAGCCTCTCTTTGCTTTTCTTACAACTGGAAGTTTAAATGCTTATTCCACCTGTGCCCTTGATTTCTTTCAATAAATTTATTTTTGCTTATCTTGTGCAGATCTGTATGGTTTACCAAATGGCTTTGCATTTGTCCATCTGTGTCCTGGTTTGAGTTAGAACCAAACCAATTCTGCTCAGTGATGTTACTTTTCAGCTGAGTCCTTTCTAACCAACTGCACTTTCTGAAGTTAACAGCATGTTTTTGCAGACAGTGTCAGCTTCTAGCAGTGATAACGCCTGATGTCTAGAGTTACTACCAAGGGTTGCTGTGCAGACCAAGGTCACTGCTAACTCTTGTGTGCCACATTGGGGGGTGCAGAAAGTGAAAGGCCACACCTGTGGGGAGAAGAGTCCAGGACAGGAGACCCTCAACTGACCAACGAGCTATTCCATCCCATATATGTGATATTCTGAGGTATCATAGAATAAGATATCACAGATAAGAATAAGGTATCACAGATAAGCTGAGGTATCACAAGAGTCTCGACCCTTCCTGTGGGCCCTTCGCTGGCCTTGCCTTCCTGTCTACCTTTGGGATCCTTCCACTGAACTCCTTTATTCCCTTGGAGGCCTTCTTGGACCCATCCCTTCAGCCTTCCCCTCTTGGACCTTCTTGTGCCTTTGATCCCAATTTGTGTGCTCCTGAACCCAGTTCCCATCAGCTCCTGAGCCCAGTCTGGGACATTCCCTGTGCCTGCTGCAGCCTCAGTGCTGAAAGTGATATAATTGCCATCAGGGGGAGGCTGGGTTTGATACGATTTTGTGTATATCCCATTTAATTATTATTATCTTTATTAAAGCTGTTGTAGTTCTCTTTTTAATCAGGAAGCTTCTCTCATTCCCTTCCTCTCCCATTTGGGAGGGAAGGGGGCTATGAGTTTCCCTCCCTTATCCTCTTTTGCTTTCTCTGTTTTTTTTTTGGGGGCGGGGAAGGGGTTAATAGAGAGCGTCTGTTGTAGGTCCGGTAGATTGAACCTAAACCTTGGCAATCTGTGAACGAATATTAGGAGCAACTTGTAGAAAATATCTTATGTGCTATGTACAAATAAACTAGAAAATAATTTCTAATGTTGGTTAACGAAATTATTCAAAAAATGTAACGTGTTAGTCAAGCAAAATTTTGATGAAGGCAGAAGGAATCGCTTTAACATTTGGTGTAAACATAACAATTTCTCAACACTTATCATAGGTAACTTAGAATTTCTTTGGTTTTCCTTGGTATGTAAAAGTGAAATGGTTATCACCATTAGGTTGGACAGAGCCTTGAGTAGCCTGATCTAGTTGAGAGGCGTCCCTGCCCATGACAGGGAGGTTGGATTAAATGATCTCTAAGGTCACTTCCAACCTAGGCCATTCTATGATTCTATGATCACATAGGTGAATTTTTTGCAGTGGGATGGCTTGCCGAGTTCTTATTTGTTTTCCAATTGATATGGCAGTTGCTTCTGTAATATTGCATTTTCCTTTTGATTTCTAGGTCTACTTAATTTATAGTCTTTGCATCTATTCCCAAAAGAGCCCTATTATGAGTGCAGCATCAGGAGTATATAGATTAAATGCTATTGGAAAATGAGCATGTGGGATTTTTTTCTTCATTTTTGGAGAACAGTGATAATTAAATTCAGGCAAAGTTTCATTTCCTGCTCATGCCACATAGCAGTATTAAGTGTTTTCATGCTTCATCACTCCTTTTTTTATTAACTTTCTATTTAGAGTAGTGTTTTCAGAAAACATTTTATCTTAATAAGAGTAACTTATCAAGCAAGAAAGCCAGTAGACTTCACATTATCACACCATGTATAAAGGAATTTATCTTTTTATTGCCACTACTGCATTCCACACTGCTCTGATGTTGGAAAATGGGTTGTTTTTAATGGTTGATTTTTGACTGACAAAGGCAGAGAGGGCACCAGTGGCCTGCCACAAAAATGATGGGATTAGAACCAACTGAATAGATATACAAGAGGCTAAAGAGCTTTAGGGGGAAATGTGCTGTACACTGGCACCTCTGATCAGCATTAGCATTCCCTGCCTATTGCAAAGACTCTTTAAAATGCCATTTGCATTGATGATGGTATAATTGACATGGCTCCCCAAGGAGCTGTAGGGTTTGTAGGAGGCCCAGATCTCAGGAAAAGTCATCTGTTCTTGGGACTTTTATATAGTCTGAGGTCTTATTGGTAGCAGGACTTGTGTTGTTGTATGCTATCATTCTAATAATAAAGGGCCATCAGTATTATGGCTCTTCTCAAGTTCCCAGCAGTATTTTTGTTATATCTAATTGAACATTAACTTGCTAATTAGCATTAATGCTTCATTCTATTGGGTAATTGACTGCGTAGTTCTGTTTTGAATGGTTTTTCTGGAATGTGTAGTGTAATAAACTCTTACAATGAAATGAATAACTTAACGATTCATTATTTCAGCAGTAATAGTAGGATGTTTGCTTTCTAGAGCTCTGAAGGTGAGGTGGTGAGTGTACAAATCTGTCTAGTAACTACAGAAGTAAGTAACTTAAGATGTTAAAAGGGGTTTGAGAAGGAATTTATAGAAATCAGACTCGTGGGACCTATGCATACTCAGAAGCTATAAGAAGATTCTGTGTATTAGAATGTGGGTAGAGGGTACACAATTGAAACTTTGCTGGTAAGTACAGTGGGAGATAAAACTGATTCTCCTGTAAAAGTTAGTAACTGACACCAAATTGATAAGGTATTTTATGGGCTTGTGTATATCTGCACAAGTTAACGGAAGGAGCCAAAGTAGGTTGATAACCCGGGAACTGAACACACAATTTATATGTCTATGTAGGTATTGAGTGAAAAGGTCATTGTAATGAAAGCAGTACCAGAAAGTAGGAGAGGTGCTAATATAATAAGTCTGTGATGTCTAAATTTGATTACTTGTTCTTGGAAACAAAAGTTTTCATTTGACTTTAGTAAAAGACATTGGATGAAATTTTAATCTGATGGTTAAGTGCAAATTTGCATTAATTTCACTGAAGTCGTAACTTAATCCTATCCTGAACCAGCACTCAAAATAAAATTAGATTTTTGTCAGTGCAGATTTTTTCTTTTCAGATACAATTCAGGTGAAGTCCACTGCTTTGAAAGGAGGTACTGTATGTTAAGCTTTTTGAGATGAATATTGAGCATACTGGTAACCTGAGGCACTCAAAAGAGATATTGCAGCAGTGAATTGTATTGCATGCTTATTTTATGCTGAGGTTGAAATGCAGTTCCTGAGCAGTGAAGTATTACTGTTAGAACTTTCACCTTTTCTTATTTGTGAAAGAAGTTTGAAAAAGAGTTGCTAATTATGTTTAGAAAACATTTATCTTAAGTGTGCTTAAAACAAACCTACCACACTACACATAAAAATGTGGAAGGGAGGGGAAAAAAGAGATCTTTAGGTCAATTTTTTTAATGCAAGTTTTTTCCTGATAATGCTTGGAATTGCAAGTGTTTTATGCTAATACTATGAGATAATGAATTCTTGAAGTCTTAGAGGTGGCTATAGAGGGTAGACATTAAGAGATGGACAGAGGATTTTTTTACTCGAAAGTGTAAATGTATGAGGAAGTCAGAAGACAATATTAGAGGAATGTGTAAAGAGAAGCAACCAAAATTGGAGTAACTTGTATTAAGGTGGATGAAGTTAAAGACACACAGACCATGACAAATTCATGTACTTAAAAATAAAGATGCTAAAAAGCATGTCTGCGTACAACCTATAATGATTAAACTTCTGAATTATGTAACAAATGTTAATGGCCACAAGAACACAATGCAATGCGCTCTCTTCACATCTTTGCTCAAGTAACTGATGGCATTTGCAATTGTAATGATCTTCCCTCATCTTTCCTTGCATTTTCAAGTTGCTGGTGTTGAAAAGAATGACCCTCAGACAATTATTAGTCACAAAACATTTACCAACAGTAACATCTCTGTACTTTGATCAAATTCTGGCTCTGGTTATTTCTTTTTCCTTGCTTCGTGTATCCATATAATTTCCTGGATTGATATTTTTCATGTCCCTTCTTGTTGCCTGTTGAACAGTTTCTGTATTCCACCCTAGCTGAAGAATGTATTTCAGTAGCAGATGAAGTGTTCCTGACCTTCCTCACAGCAATCTGAAAGGTTAAAAGTACCTTCAGGAATTTTTAGAATTGATGTTCAGTAAATGTGTAAGAAATTACTATGTAAAGCTTATCCTTCTTCCAATAGGGGAGGGGGTGAAATTTTGTGTAACTGGTACATCTTCAGTGTAGAAAATGCTTACCAATTTACATTGTACAAAACATTCCCATGAGAAGCTGTCTTCAGTGTTCCTGCATGCTTGTTCGGAAACAAAAATAAACCCCTTTTTCTTATCTTTATCCCACATTGCTGAGAAATTATCTGATAATAGTTTTTTCTTCAAGAACTGTTTTAAATTCTACCTGATCTTCAGTACCCTTGTCATCAGAACTGCTATGAAGTTGGTTTTGTCAAATGAAGAAATTGCTCTCAGTTAAAACAAACCCAAAGAAAACCAAACAAGAAAACCACCCCCAGAACACCCCAATGACCCCCTCACACCCAAACCAGAAAACCAAATGAATGCTTTCACTGCTTTCCTTCTATGGCAGTGTGACTAGACCTGCAGGCTATTAATATTATGCTGTTGAAATAAAGGGATAACCTGTTGTGCTTATGCAATAGCTATTTTGTGCTTATTTTCACTAGGAAAGAGGAAATTCTGAAAACATTAAATGGAGTATTTCAGTAATTCAGTATTTGAGTAATTTTGGATTATGGAAAGAATACCATGATAATGTATTAAAAATTTGAGAGGTGTTTAATTCAGAGCTGGTTGGAGAGCCTTCAGACACTTCACTTGATCTTTATGGGTCCTTTTTGTCCACAAGTATGTGGGAGAGGCTTGGATTGTTTATCCTAACCATGTGATATTTTGTTTGTGTAGTTCATCTGGTAACTGTGGTTCATGCAATTGTCTCAGACAGATCTAGAGGATATAACTTATTCCTGTTGTAAGGAAAGGAAGAAAAATGACAACCCACTGCTTTAAATGAAAAAGAGGGTGTAAGCCATCCACATCAAGAGACAGATATCTTTTTCAGTTCAAACTCCATGCTCCATGAAGGGGCAGCGGAAGTGGGCTCTCAAATTCCAGCCTCTGTTACTCATTGTGACAGGCAGTTGTCATGTACTTGAGAGAGCAAAGCAATCTTGTTCTCAGTCAATGAGGATCAGGGCTTCCAGCTGAACAGCCTAGAGATTTGCTTTAGCTGAATTAATTTCATGTTACAGACAAATGCGAGAAAATGTTTGTTGTTCCTTTACTGTGGTTACTGTTCCACATCTTATTAGAAAGGAGTTCTTTATTCTTTCCTATTAGAGTCTTATTTCCTTTCTGTCCTTCCCCTCATCAAACACAAACCTGTGCAAGTCACTTTTCAAATGCTTTGCAAGGACCAGCAGAGGAAAAATTGAATCCTTGGGTGTTTTTCCTTCTTTTGGTTTCTTAAGATTGCTGCAGGCAAACTGCTGTCTAGAAATGACAAGTTAGTCTGTATCCTTATTGTAAAATTAAAAGTAAGATTTCATTAGCCTTGATTGTCACTATTTTGGTAGTTCAAGGCCAGTTACTGTTTTCTCCAGATTCATACTAGATATCCTGGACTGTGATTGTCAGGTACGCAAGAGCTGCTCTGTTGCACTTGATGAGTGAGCTGAAGACAAGATTCAATGACTTGAAGTAGTCTTTCTCCTTGAATTTCCCCCTTGAATTTATTGAATTACTGCTTTGAACAAATAGTAAATAGCATTTAACTTACACTGCAGTATACTTCTTGTGTACAGAGGAGTTGGAGAGTCATATGGGATTAAATTTTGCCAGATAGTAGCTTTTATACAAATTATTTTGCTCAATTTAAAAGGGAATAATCCTGTTCATCAGGTGAAAATGAGTTGTAAGTTGAGCACGTCTTCAATTCCAGATCTACAGATAGGGAAAGAAAATCAATGAACTGAATGCAAAACTGGGAGCTTGTGTTTTTTCAACTTTGATGCTGACTCAAGGCAGCCATATGGCTTCACTTTGGTGTCTTACTTGACTCTTCTCTCCTTATCAACCTCATCTCTATCTTCAGTGACAATTCTAGGCTATTCATATTCTCAGTTTCTCCATGTAATGCTGGAGGTGTCACAACTGGATTATGTAAAAAAGACACTTGTGAACTACTTCTTCAAATAAAAGGCAGGTAACACTTCCCTGCTGTGTACATATAAAGTGGTGATTCTTGTTGCATCCCATAACAGGTACTTGTGCACCAGCAGTTAACTGCTGCTATTTCTTTTATCTGTGATGGAGCGCATGGATATCAAATAGTCTGTATAGTCACCATTCAAAGATACCAAAAGTATGTGGCATGTGCTGAAAGCTGTACTGAGCTGTGGCTTGGTTATCTCTGAGAAGAGTAGCAGCTTTTCATAGAACTGCAGTTGCCTTCACACTGACCTAAAGTCAACTGCAATTTTCTGAATGCTTTCTATAAACTTCACTTTGGCACCTGGCAGCTGCTTCTGACTCTCTCTGTATCAGGATTATTATTAGAGTTGGATGGCAGGAATGTTACTTCTCAGGAAGACAAACCTGCTGTACTACACTGGTAAATAGGCATGGTTAAACTCCACCTCACGGTGATTAACCAGTGCCTTATGGTCTAGACCAGGGGTCCTCAAACTTTTTAAACAGGGGGCCGGTTCACTGTCCCTCAGACACTGTTGGGGGCCGGACTATAGTTTGGAAAAAAATGAATGAATTCCTATGCACACTGCACATATTTTATTTGTAGTAGTGCACAAAAAACAGGAAAAAGAATGCTGTATCCGGCCCGCGGGCAGTAGTTTGAGGACCCCTGGTCTAGACCTTCAGCCTCTTTTTGTCTGTAATTGCCCCTCAACCAATTAAAAAGACCACAGAGCACCCTCAATGGGCGTATAAATGGAGCCTCACCTAAGAACCAGTGGAGTTGGCTCTTCATGGAGAAGACAGCTGAACCTCTTTTTTTGTCAGAAGGAGTGCTGGCTGACTTGGGTTGCAATAAACCCTCATTTTGATGGCTGCTGCTGTCTTATGGGTGTGTCCATGACATGGGCCTTGATGCTTCCGTAAAAACTTCACTTTCCTTTTTAGCTTGCTAAAACAAATGCAATTAACAGAGTATTACTAAGTCCTTGGTGAAAATGCAGATGTCTTGACACTGGGATACATGTCAATCCAGAGAGAAAGAGTGAGTGTTGTTTGTTGTCAAGTTGCTAATTATTCACAAAAAAGATTCAAGCTGAGCATGGCATTCCCAAATGATTTCATATTATACTCAACTAAAAATGCATTCAATAAAAATGCTGTTGTGGTAGAAAGGATCTCTATCAGTTCCAGGCTAACAAGATTATCATGGTATATGGATTAATAGAATCTGGGAGAACAGGTAGAATGGTTGAAAGAAAATACTTTGCAGCAAAGCTAATGTTCTCATGATGTCTATCACCTGTGCTCTGTCATGGAATGAATGGCTTATTGCTGACCAGCTCCCTTTTCTTGGGAAGTGTATTAGAATTTGCTAGCTGATACTTGGGAGTAATATTTATATGTAGCCATGGTTACTCTGCAGCTCTAACCATGTAGTTGCGGTCAGTTTAACTCAGAACTAGTTAATATAATTTGGATTTCTCAGCCTGCAGTGCCAGAAAACATTCATTATGATCAAACCTGACATTGAGCTAAAGTTTTGACTGAAAGACATTTGTGTCTTTTGTGTTAAAAATAATGCGGGTTGTCTAGAAGATGTTGCTATAAGTGTCCTAATAGTGTGACTTTTTTGCTGTTTTTACATATTAAAATTTTCTTCTTTTATATAGTGAAAGCCAGTATGTCTTGAAGACAGTATACCCTTCTGTAAGAAGGCAGAGGTAACATAGTATTACTGTAAAATGTAGAATGATTGTAATGTGTAGATTTTCTCTGGACTACACCCTTAGCCATATGGTTTAATTTCAGGTAGACCTGCGGGGATTGGGGAGTTGGACTTGATGATCGTTATCTCTCTGTTCCAACTTGAGAGGTTCTGTGGTTCTGCAGAAAGACGATTTAAAGGAGTGGTATAACAAAGAACAGTGATACCCCCAAAGGGATCTGCTTTATGCACTGGATGACTTCAAGATGCTTTTTATCAGAAGCAATGCAATGATTGGATCTTCTGCAGCTTCTCATGTACACCCTTGAGTCTTATCTATTTTTAAGCAGTCTTCTGATCTACTTGCAGGTTAATTTATACGCTTTTGATAGGATCATTCCCCAGAAATTCTGGCCTTCTTTTGTTAATTCTGCTGTAACATTTATAGTCATTTTGTAACCACCCTTTGAAAACACGCATAGTGTTCTATGTCTCTCAAAGATGAACCATAGAATCATTATGGTTGGAAAGGACCACCAGGATCATCAAGTCCAACCTTCATCCTAACATCTCTCTAGCTACTAGACCATAGCCTCAAGTGCTACATCTACTTGCTTTTTCAACACCTCCAGGGATGGTGACTCTACCACCTCCTTGGGCAGTCTGTTTCAGTGCCCAACCACTCTTCCAGTAAAGAATTTCTTCCCAATATCTAATCTAAACCTCCCCTGACAACTTGAGGCCATTTCCTCTTGTTGTATCATTAGTAATTTGAGAGAAGACACCAACACCAGCCTCGCTACAACCTCCTTTTAGGTAGCTGTAGAGAGTCTCCTCCAGACTATGAAGAGCCCCAGTTCCCTCAGTCACTCTTCACAAGACATGTTTTCCAGACCCCTCACCAGCTTCATTGCCCTTCTGTGGACCCACTCCAACACCTCAATGTCCTTCTTGTACTGTGGTGCACAGTACTGGACACAGTACAAGCAACAATTAAAAGATTGTTACCTGTTAGTTCAGATGTCTCTGTTAAGACACACTTTTTTGTGACTAATACAGTAATTTATGAGTTGCTTTGAATGCATTCCCTTTGCTTTCTGGGGGGGCTTACCTGTGGTGCTCATGTAGCACATCCTTTTCCCAATTAAAAGGACAGGATGGCATACTCATTTGTTTGTCTCCTTTTCATCCTGGAAGTTGTGGTGTGAAGGAAACATGATACCATCTGATATGTTCTGTACTGATTGGAATGTCAGTCCCTATGGGCCTGCAGCTTGTCTCACTGTGCCTGGGTAAAAAGGAGAAAACCGTGCCAGTTTAGCCTGCCTTTTCAGAATGACTGTCGTAAATATTTTTGTGTAGGGTAAGGAGAACAGATCCATCAGTATAATTTCTTATAATCTCTAGTAGGCAAATCCTTGCCTTACTTACACACTGCAGGGCCGACACGTGTCCTTACCTCATTTTGATATTCATATTCAATATCAAGATGGATCAGTTGTATACCACATTACAAATCTATCAAATAGAACCTAACTTAAAACATACTCTGGGTATCCAGGCATTGTTTCACTACTTCTAAATATTCTTGTTTTTCTATCTCTAGTCAGCTCTTCCCTTGCCCTTAAAAATGGGAGGTCAGTACTCCTACTGCTTGGAGTATGGCCTTGAAGGCAGAGTGTTGTCTACATGAACATAAACTCTTCATTAAATATTTTTTACTCCAGGATTATGAGTGGTTGGTGGGATACTTGGAGTCTTACTAAAATCGCTTGAAAGAGACCTTGATAGCTACATAGGTTCTTTTAATACATGGTGATTTACATGATTAGTGGTTAGGATTAGTGGTGCAAAGTCATATAATAACCATGGAGGCTTATACTAAGTATTTGGCCTACTAGAGTATGACCTATCATAGGGAACTCTTCAATCAAACTTCTAATGTGATAAAAGTAACACTTAGCAATGATTTTACTGATAGGATATAGTATTTCCTTAGTCTCTCTTCTGGATGTAATTAGGAAGCAGGTATGAAATTATTTGATTCTTTATGGAAAACTTATTCTCTGGACACTTGAGCTGAGCAGGAAGATCAATATATTTCAAGAAAAATAGTGATCAGAAGCCTGAAAAGAGGCAGCTGGCTACCTGGGAAGAAGGGTGATTTGATTTCTTGGGTCTTCCTCCCTGTATTATGCAGTCTGAGATATAGGAAGCAGGCGGTTGTAGGAAGAGAGAGAGGCCAAGCAAGCTAATGCTGAGGGAAAATGAAAGCAATTCTCGAGGAGAGGCGGGTCAGATCTTCTCTTGGGACTGCAAAGTTCATAAATCTGCGTCACGCACCCTTTGTGAGTAAGGTAACACAGGTCTCTCACAGATTTGATGTTCATGGAAATGCTTTACCAGCTGTAACTGCTGTAGCCCTTGATCCCTGCCCATTATTTCCAGTGGTGCTGGTGGTTAGGGAGAATTTTTTGCTTCATTTCTGGCAAAAGGAGAAAATGAGAAGAAATGAATTTGCTGCTCATACATTACATAAGATGGACTTACAGAAAATATTTAGGTACTACCTAGTGTTAAAGGAGTGCTAACTGAAGGTTGTTCTTTTATCAACGTGTTAGTTATGTAGTCTGTGCCTCATCTTGTGCTTCGATAACTCCTGGATATTTTATAGAGACTTGTTCAGATGAACATGAGGAAATCAAGGAACAGTTTCATTTGCTGTAATGGTTAAACATTAACCACAGATTCCAACATTTGACTAGAACTTGTTTGCTCTAGTTTATAGACTGAAATATGAGGCCATGGTAGCTGCTAACTAAAGGCTGTCCTGGAATACTACAGCTCATGTACATACGAAATTCTGGGCTGCTTTTTTTCTGTTATATATTCACAGATTGTCTGGAGAATGTATTCCCTTTGCAGTTAGATATTGATGATGAGTATGAGGAAAACCTAGTCCCAGGTAATACCTGAGCATAAACAGAGAAATTTCAATCCATCTTATTTGCAAACTTTTGCATACTTTGTCCTTTTCACTAGAAAACACACTATTCGTGTTTGCTTCCCCTCACATAAGATAACTTGCTTGCCCTTAAACTCCTAGCATGTAGAAGGATGAACTTGTTCAAGGCACAGGGATTGCAGTTAGGAGATCTTTCACTTTTTCCTTTTCAGTCAAAAAAACCCCTTCCAAGATGTTCCTGCCTCTTGTAAGTTTTTTTCTAGCCCTCTGAACATCATGTCATGTCTCTTTCAAAAAAAGCTAATATTTCTGTAAGAGATGAAGGTACCATGACTTTGCTTTTTTCAGAGCTTTGTGTTGTCAATAGTTTGGTCCAGCTGCTATTATGCCAATGGGATGGATTTTTTGCTCACCACTACTTCCATTATTTGTGCATCTCTGATCAGCTTGTTTCCTAATAATTTGTTCTGTGATCTCTGTTTGCAATTGCTAGTAGCAATCACTCAATACTTATCTTTTCACTGTATTTGTTATCTCTGGTGGATCAGCGTTCATGTTTTCTGCTTTGGGCGTAGGTGATGGCTGGGAAGGAAAGGAATAAGTTGAAGTCTTCCTTCAGCCAGAAATAAACAACAACAATGGCTGATAATACAGAGCTTGCTTAAGGTAACTTCTTGCAACCAGCTTTCAGGCTGGTGATTTCTCTTGATCATGTCACTGCTCAGTTCATGGTTTTGTGCTTTAAGAAAGGCTGCTAACACTGTTTTCCTATTATTTTCAAAGGTAGATCTTCCTTGCATTTATTTCTAGACCAACTGTGGGTTTTAAGATGTGATCTGGAAAGGGCTCAGCATTGCCACTTATTTCAGCTGAAGCTTTGTGTTCAGCAAGTCTTGTCTCTTTATTTCTCTTGTCAGTGTTTATTTCTCTGTTTCAAAACGAGCAACCTATCAGAATAAATGTAATATAGCATGAGAGAGAGACTTCACTGATCCTTTCACCACATTCTTACTAGGCACTAGCAGGCAGGTCAGCATATCCAGGAAAAAATTGCCCTATTTTAACTAAACTACTGCAAATACTCCTCAAACCATAGATTTGCAACTCCTTATGATTTGTTCAAGTGGCTTAATATTAAGCATTTAAAGCATGCTGAAATACACTTGAATTTGCACTGTTTTGAAAAAGTCAGATTGACCATATTATACTTGGATCACTGGTCTGTGGTACTTGATTGGCTGCTGACCAAATCCAATAGGTTAATTTCAGTGTTTCAGGTAAGCTGCTGATATCTGTAATGGTTGGTTGTAAGTTTAAAAAACAGAGTGGAAAATGAACTAGAAAATAAACCCAGTTAAATGTAGCTTTGTCCCATAATTATTGATTTTAGGAAAAGATATGTTATGTGCTTGGTGAATTGTTGCTATGTGATAGTGGCTATAAGTTCTTTTCAGAATGGTAAGATTTGCACAACTTTAAATGAAGAAAAAAAGAGCTCTGTTTCCTGAAGGCACTGAGCATGTAGACGTTCCACTTGGAATCTATGTTATATGTACTGTGCATAGCCCGTTCTGAAGACGCTTTTGTTTATTTGCCAAGCTTCTGGATTTGTAACGAGGTAGCTAGATACACTTCTGTGGGTAGATTGACCTTTCTTTGTAAGGAAAAGAAATATAGAAAATACAGTCCTCCAGAAAGTCATGGTATCATTGTAAGTCTAGAAAAGCCAGCAGTTGGTTTGGTTTTGCTCCACGTGGAGTTTGAAATTGTTCAATCCAATACTAGTGTACTTGCTTACTTTAAGATGGTTGAATCCTGTTAAATGTAGTTAGCTTAGTTTTGAAAATCTGACGTTTGTGGTCCTTGGTTGGTTTGTAGAGGATATCTGTATCCTTGTAATGTTAGTTTTTCTTGAGCCCTAGTAGATGCTCTGAGCCATGACTTTATGTAGCTTGTTGTCTGAAGGATTGGAATTGTCCCATCAAAGGCTTTTCCTCCAGCTTGCTCTGTCTCTGAAGTGGAAATATGCTCAACATTTAACTATGCCTTATGATGTGTGTAGACCAGACCATTTTCACTCCAAAATGCCTACTACTAAGTTGAATACTGGTTATCTCTTTGCCAACTTCTTCTACAGTGTTGTATGTGACGCAGTGAGAAAAGTGTAACAGTAAACAGATATTTCCATGGTTATGTCTACTTGAAGTGAACAGAGCATATGTAAAGCAAATCTCTTGAGCTTTTTTGTTCTTCCCGATAATATGATGTGGAATTGGTATTCACTGTAGATGCACTAGAATATGGGTTTTTGTCTGCAGAGGCAGGCATGCTGATAGTTTTTGTGAAAATCATTTCAGTGTTGGTCCAAGATAAAAGTAGTAATAAAAAACTCTTTTCCTTTTGAAAGTCAGTGTGGACCCAGTCAATTTTATGATAATCTTGTCTGCTGTGGATGAGAGTCCTGGTGGATATGTTCTTAGCTTCTGCTTTATTACCAAAATATGAACAGGGAAGGTAAAACTATAAAAAAAATTAAAAGGCAAGAGCATATCACAATCTCCTAGAGCTATAAGAAAATGATAAGAGCTGAGGCATGAATATGTAGAAGAATTTACTGAAAATGTAATAATTTTTATCATGTCTACTTAATCTCTCTGTGCTACAGCACACAGCCCTTAACTTTTTTACTTTGCTTGTGAACTGTAAATTAATGTTCTGAGTCAGTGCTGAGACGGATTAAAAATAAAAAAGCCTGAATTTGTATGGAAAACACAAGCTGTTTCATTCTTTTTCGCTTCAACTTTGGGCTATTGTCTGAGTGCGGTCGTTGTGGCTCCCGAGGCCTCTAGGTGGCAATCTTGCGCTGTATTGGAGGAGCAATTCCTAACCCTTCGCAACCAGAGGTGGGAATGTGTGGGTTAGGCGGGAGGCAGCAGGTGAAACCAGACTTGTTAAGTGGTATTTTTTTTTTGCTTCTGTTCTTCAGTTCTAAAGACTTGTTTCGCTCACTATTTCCTCACAACTTTTTAATCCCCAGGACTTAGTTTTAGTGATTAGGTTGTGGGGAAGCGAGGCAGTAGCTATGCAGCAGTTGAAGATTGTTAGCGAGCCCGAGAAAGCAGAAATGCAGTGGTCATCCTCTGTTTCTGCCTGAGCATCCAAACCCTCCCTCCAATAGCTTTCAGGGCTTGAGTGGGATCCCTAAAGGACTCTGAAGGTCTTTCTACATTATGGAGCATGCTCTCAACATTCAAGAGGTTTGGAAACCACTTTGGCACAGTACAATTTCATTGAATAGCTCTGCCAAATACACAGAAGGATCCGTAGGATGGTGAGTAGAGGAGGAAGTGGGCCATCCCAGGTCTTGGTCTTTATGATTATTGATCTTCCAATCTTTATCAGCAGTAAAATAGTAAAGGTCTGGAACTTAGAATACACTTGGGAAAACCTAATAATTTTCTGGATAAGGCTGAGAAAAGAAAAGCTTTCAGTGACCAGTTATTTAGAGAAGCAAGAGCGAACTGCCATTTTAACAGTGTATGTACAAGTTAATTCCTGCCTATATTATTTTGTAATAAAATAGACTTTGGCTTTTCTGAACTACTGAAGTTCAAGTGATTTCCTTTTTGATATTAAGGGGTTACACTAGTATTAAAATGTGATCAACCATGATTGGATCTGAGACGTCATTGTATCTAAAACTTGATGTATGTGGATAATTTTTCTCTCCCAATCACTTCTTTGGGAAACCCCTCAAGACTCTTTAAAATCTGTCTTTTAAATTCATGCTCTGCAAGGTACATGCTTGCTTCATGCTGCATATTTCAGCAAAACACTGAAATATAGCAGAGAAGGTGAGGAGAGAAAACCCATGTTTGTATCCTGCAGACAAGTAACTCCATTTGGTTCAATACAGGGAATGCGGTTTAGGTGGCTGCAGGTAAAGGAGTGAGTTGAGAGCTCAGATAAAAAAAAGCAGTCCCATCTCCATGTAAATCATACAGTAGAGTATCATCAGCTCTGCTCTTCTATCGGTATTTCCCTTAAAGGATTCCAAAGCCTGAATGGCAGAAGCATGAGCCTGACTTCATTTGGAGACACAATGGGGGTTTAATTCTGGAATGAAGTCAGCATTGAATAATCTGATGACTTGCGCCGTCAATCTTTAGCTGAGCTAGGCAAAGCAAAGGGTGTCTGACAGAATGGACCTGCAGTGGTTTAAGCCAGTTTTAAGTTTTTGTTTGCAGGGCCACTTTCCTTGCCAAATGTTGTTCCTGGCTTTGATGTCCATGTGACCCTAGGGTGAGCTGGCCTAACTGATCTAGACCAAGACTTCCAGTTTTCTCACTAGTGATTAGTTTTCAGCTGATCAGCTCCCTGAGCTGCTTGTTTTCCAGTCACACAAATGTCCCTTCTACTGAGAGGCAAAGAGGGGAGCAGTTCTGTTAGACAGACTGCTGTAGAAATGCACCCTGCTCTTCCCTGTTGCACATTAGAGCAGCACAAGTGAGAACCTATGGTCGTTTGGTTTTAAATACAGATAGAACCTCTTGAATGAGAGTATGAAAACAAATATCTGCAGTGCACTGAATTCTGAGTCAGAGAGGCTGGCTCACTAGAAAGGAAAGCTATGTGATGCAGTATTTTTATTTAGAATTACCCTCAGGCTGACATTAATTCCTGTGGTTTTTGGTTTTCTGGGTTTTTCTTGGGTTTTTTTTTTTTTTCTCTACTAGCCCCAGATTCAGATCTAACCCTAATGTAGCCTTTAGTAAAAGTTAGATGGCAGCACTCCACATGAAGAGAAATCAGGCACAGTTTTAAAGCTCCATGGGAGTTGAAGGTGGGAGCCTTTTCCTACCTTAAGGCAAACAGAAGTGCTGCTGACTAAAAGCTTTTTTGGAAGCTATGCAACTAATTATCCAAATGCACAGCTCAGTTGAAGGGAAAAAAGATCTAACAAGCCCAACTAGGTAATTTTTCATTAAAGTGTTAGTGAAGCTTGATATTAATAATCCTGTTCTGCAACAGATCTTCTACTTCTGGCATAAACTATGTTTTACAGGAGGGCTCAACAGGCAAGTCCAAATAAACTTGTTAAGAAACTTGTGTTTCTAGAACACCAAATGTGCAATTGTCTCTGTCTGAAGTTGGTTTTGCCCTCACAGGAAATGAGTAAAAGAAAATACTGAGATGTAAAGTCAGGCTTTACCATGTGTGCTATGACATGTAATTTGCGCCATGCTAAGCATCCTAAAGCTGAAGCAGTTCTTACTGAATTTTCCTGAAGTGTTCTTTATGAAATAATGGGATTTTTTTCTCGTGGAATGCTTCTGTGTCTTTTAAAAAGATATTCTGTGTAAGAATGCTGTCCACCACAACATTGATGACTTTGGTTGGTTTTTTTTTTTTTTTTACACCTTACTCTGTCAGTCCATTGGCTTGAATGATGAAAACAGAATTTTGCCTCGTAACTTAATAAACCCAGAAAAAAAAATGTACTTTTTAGTGTGTGGACTAGTACTAACCCTATTGTTCTGGGGCTGAAACATCTTGCAAAACGGAACTGGAACAGTTTTCACACAGATCTTTGGGAGGAAAATACTTTTATACTTTAGACTGGAGAAACTACAGAGCCCCTCTGTAGTCCAAATGTATCCTATGCCCAATATTAAAATAGTATTTCATACTTCTTCCACAGCCAAGCAAGGAACTACAGTATGTTCAAGCTAAAGGAAAATTATGATCCAGATCAAAGGACAATGACATAAAATTTCAGGTAACTATCCATGAACCAGAAATTATAGTTTCCGATCTAAGAACTGTTTCAATCTCCTTAAATCTTATGGTTAGCTGCGATGGTGTCTGTCCAGGAAATAGGAGCTTGAACTTCTTAGATGAAAGTAAGAGCTAACACGAGTTCCACTTACTGGTTGATTGCTCCAACCATGGAGTCATTTAAGAAGGCTTGGGCATCCCTGCCAGCTGCAGTCACTGTATTCAGTGACAGTGAATGCTGTAGTGTCTTAGTGTGGCATCCAAGGGGGAATAAGTGCCTTCTTTCTTCAAGGTGTATTTTGTGATTTTTTGTTTCTGAGAAGATGTGGCAGTGATCCCTTCACCTAAGTCCGGACTATATATTGGTAAGAACTGTTCAGTTTGGGACAGTCTTGGGCATCTGAGGATGATGCTGAAGCACTTATGAGTTTAGTTGCCCCTGATTGGGATTTTTTTGAAGTCCTTTTGTTGGATCTGTGCATTAGTACTTTATGGAAGGTCATAGTATAAAATATGGGAAAATGTAATTCCCTTTCGTAAGTAAGGCAGCCATAAAGCGTTGGTGGAAATAAAAATCATAGGTTGTCTTACATGCATTGAAAATCTTTTACAATTGAAATATGAAAACATGGCAGATCAAGGGCTATATTATCTTCTCTGCACTAGGCTTTGCCTTATTGGAGAGATGGTATGGCACTTGCTTCTCTTACGAAAATAGGTTTCTGTGTTTGTGGACTAAAGGGTGGTTTCCTGGGTCTGAATGTTGCTGTAGCACTGCTATTTTCTCTTACTCATCGTAGCCTAGAAGGCAGAGGTTACTTTTCTGTAATCCAAACTTCTGCTTTCACATGCAAGCTTTCATTTTTGCTCATTGACAGTCACCTGTAAATAAAACTGTCAACCTTATAGGAAAGGAAGGAGTTAAGTTCTATGACGAGTAAACAGCATAAATGCTAACTTTACTGGCTTGGTAAAACAAACAGTAAGGATCTGCACTCAGCCTTTTTTTTTTAAGAAATCCAAACTTATGAGTGAAAGAGGCCGGTATGCTTTTTGCTCTTGTCATCCTCTCATGAAGGGGTGAATGTAACTTCCCTCACTGTTGAAAGTGTGGGTTTTTCTGCAGCCACATGAAGTGGATCAGGATTAAAAGGGCAAATGGGCTTCAGACCAGCCTTTCTGTAAGAGATCAGAAAGCAAAAATGGCAGCTGCTGGGAGTACTCAGTGTGACTGTTGAGCAGGTTGGAAGAGGGTGTGCAAATAGGTCTTCATGTTTTAATGTCAACTTCTGAACTTCAGCAGCTATGAAGAAAAATATGCTGGAGTTAAATTTTATTTCTGTTTAATGTTTTTTACATACTTGTGCTTAAATCAGAACTTCATGTAGCGGGATATAAAGAAAGGTCTGATAATATAAAAGGATGTGGTAGGTTTTAAAAATATTTTGTGATTCTTAGTGATAATGCCTGATCTCGGAAAGGTGTCTGGCTTTTAGTTTGACTAGTGTGATTTCCGTAATTCTAAAAAGCCCCGTAGTCTAGTGATGGAATGTGGCTCTAAGGACTACTTAAATAAAACCATTATGGCTCATTTACACAATCTATTAGTCATTATAAAAGAGTTCTGAAGAGGCTGGGCACTTTGGGTCACAAGAAATAACAGTAGAAGATATTTCAAAATAAAATTTTGGGAAAAGAGTGGTTTTACTAAAAACTCCTGTCCGATTTTTCAGAGATGCTGTAAAGAATAGGACTTAAACACGTCTATAAAAAAAAAATTTCTCTCAACATCCTCCCACATGTTCTGGATTTTATCTTCTGAGACTGCAATTGTCCTAGATGTAGACAGTTGTTTCAACTGGAGCTGTTAAGCAATGAAGTATTTATGGAGGTGATTTACTTCATGAATGATCTATAGAGATGGTACTCCTACAGCTAAACTTCTGGAAGAATTTACCCTTGATTTTCTGATATTTTCTAAATACTTCATCTTGTACTACTTAAGGATTGTCTAGTTGTTTCTTCTATTGAGCCTGAATTTAAGCTGCATAGTGCTATCTGTGCAGTTGATCTTGGGATTGGTCACTCCTGATATAAGTGATTAGTGCTTGCTGGCATAACAATCCAGTAAGACTATTTGGTTCTGCCTTCTGAACCTTTTAGTGCATCCCCATTCTGTTATCCCTTCTGTCTTTTGAAGATATTGATTGTTTGCTGGGAATTTCTACCCATTTATCAGCTTTGCAACATCCTTTACAATCCAAGTTTCTTCTACATTGTTCTTAACAGATAGTTCCTGCAGAATCCAGTAAATCATATTATCCTAGTTCAGTTCTTCTGCATTGCTCTGTGTTCATACAGCACCAAGTAAATGGGTTGAAGTTATGTTGCCAGTTACACAACTATGCAAATGCTAGAAACAACTAAAACTTGGTGGGAGGCTTTGTTGCAAAAGTTTATTGTAATTTTGCATGGCAAAGAAACTCAGGGCCTATAGTTTTCCTTCTGTGTTTTAGTTCCTACAATTTCAGGTCTCTTTAGAATGGCTCAGTGACACTGTTTATAATGTCTATATCTTCCTAGTCTGTTCCTGTGCTTTTCCTACTGAGATTTTGGCCAGATCTACTACTAATGTTTCTGGTGAAATATAACTATCTGAATGCAGCCTTAACTGCAAACTTTAAAGTACTGAAGGCAAGAAAACAATGAAGTTTGAATTTAAGTTCTGATCATGTCTCTGTGACTAGAAGGAGCAAAACACAGGAGACTGAAGGAAAGAATGTTAGGCTTGCGGCAAGGCTATTTATAGCATTTAAAGAACTTCTACCTCATGTGCTCTGTATGACTGAGGGCAAGTTTCTGTGCTGAAGTTTTAAATGCTCTCCTAAGTATATGCTGAGGTTAACAAACTGCATTTCTTTTCAATTTTCATGCAATTGTGGATGCTTTTTTAACTTGCTCTGTGGCATGGCAGGGGGGCCATTTTGAGAGTTTTACTCTCTCAAGGTCCTTGACCCTGGCAGTGCTGGTCCTTCAGCTCTCTGCTGTTGGGGTGTTATAGCTGCACCTTTTGTCAGGTGCCTGATGTTTGTTGTAAGGTGCTGAAGGCACACTGAGGCTTCTTATAAATAGAAATGTGGGGGGGGGTGCATCATCTGGGACTGCTTGTAGAGTCTTACTTTATTTTGCTATAGAACTTGTCAAAAATGGTGTCTTTAAAGAGCAGATCATTAGAAGGTTCAAACTGTTGCTGTTTTTCAGTTGAAAGAAAGCACCATCTTGAACCCCTCCTTTCTAAAGGACTAGGTGACTGTCTTTCTTGCACAGTCTTTCTTAAATACACTTACTGTATACAAAGAAGTCATGAAACATCTGACCGAAAGAGGGATGTTTTGGGGGAAATAAAATGTGGAACCTTGCTTTTTCTGGGAAGCATTGGCAAAAGACATGGAAAGTTTTGACATGGCCATATGTTGAAATGATCAACATATTTTTCATGTCCAAAACTACGTAGATGAAGATGATTACTCTTTTTAGTTACCTTTACATATATTAACTTTGTAATGAGTTTTATGAGAGGTAAAGATTTATCTCCTAGGTTCCCACCCCCCCCCAATAATGTTTTTCTTTGTCTTGATAATATATATGAAGTAGTGTTTGGTGTTTTTCTTTGTCTTGATAATATATATGAAGTAGCGTTTGGTGTTCTCCTTCATAGTGTTTCCTCATAAGTTATCAGGTCTTCATAAATGGTCAAAATTATTTGACAACAGGTAGCAACGAAAGGCCCGGCAGTCCTCTAACCAAGTCACAAATGCACTGTGCTATTTGATGCGGTTGAGCAAAGAGCTGCTCTTTTCCCTGGAGGTCATTGGTCCAAGAAAGAGATGCTGCAGGCTCTGGTCAGAGCTTTAGCACAGCTGTGCAGACCAAGACAGAAAACCTATTCTATGAAAAAAATTCTAATGTTAAATTTTGAAGCAAAACATGGTTTTAAGTGATTCTGTTTTCAGTAGGGAGCACCTATGTAAAATCTTTCAGGCTGCATCAGGTTAGGGCCTGTGTAACTGAAGACTTGAACATGTGCAGTTTTCTAGTTGGCTAAAAGCAGGCAGTGAAAAGTTACTTGCTGACTACTAGCACAAAGAGAATAAACATGGAGTTTGTAGTTTTGTGGCATCTGAGAGGATAATAATTTGTGTGGAATGACCTACTGGAGCTACGCTTGTGCTTGGTTCCTTTAACACCTTCTTTTTTTTTTTTTATAAATTAACTTTTTTATTAATTTGGCTTCACCTTTGAGAAGGTTACAGCCTGGTATTTGTTGAAAGATCTATGTGAATTTGGGGAGAGAATTAAGGGGTGATTTCCCTATAAAGTATTCCATAATTGTTTTTAAGAATGTGTTGATGATGGGAAGATTACTGAAAGCCAACAAGAGACGATTTTTTCTACTTATATAGTTTTTGGTGGTAGAGAAATGCTAATTGGTTTTTAATGACTTTAATCCCTTAAGTCTATTGCTTCCATATAAATTCAATACTACAGTAATTTAAACTTAAAATAAATTTTACAATAGTCCAACTTGCTTTAATGTTACTCTTCAAAACCCAAGTGTTTGTTCCTGGAGAAGACCTAGGACACAGCGATTTCTTTTATTACCAATTCTTGGAGAGCAGGGTGGGGGTACAATGAGAGCAAGGTCAAAACATTATTGTGCTTCAGCTTTAGCAGCTAAATGAGTAAGCCTGCACTGTTAGTACTACTGCAGTCGTGCCATTTTGTGTAGCAGCACTGGGTTGGACAAAAGCTTGTGGTATTAGGACGCTTATCTAGTACTGATATGCAAATGTCAAAGGATGTGTTGGATGGAATCAATTCGTGGGTGAAAATCTGAGAGATCTACTGTGACCAACCATTGCCCAGAGAACTTCAGTTAGTGTCTGCTGTCAGCTTCTGTAGGTTTCAAAATGCATCTGCTGGTGCTTTTCCAGGTTAGGGGGGCAATGTGCAAGCTGAGTTGTGGAGCAGGACGAGCTCTGGCCCTATCTCCTCATACTCTACCAGTCTGTCTCCTCAGCGTACTCTGTACTCCAGCTATTTAGAGTCGCAGGCCCGCTTCAAAGATTGGATATACCTGGTGCATATGTTTCCCAGTGTGAAAGTGTTGCTCCTCTAGGGGAGCAGTGCAGAGCAGTGCAGAGTGTAGGGGGTGTCTGTGGGACAAATGGATGATGGAACATAGTATGCTTGACTACATCGACTGAAAAGTGGTGGTAAATGAAGTTTGTCTTGTCTTCAAAACGTTAGACAATTTTTTTTTTTTTCCGGAAGGAAGATAAAAATAACTGAAGGAGCTTGACATGCCCAAGTTAAGTTTCTATTTCTGACCATAAGTAACAGAGACTAAGTATAGTGATTTCAGGCTCCCACAGCTGTTTACACATAAAGGAAGAATACTGTCAATGCTTATTTTGGATCAGTGTAGGACCACCCTGGTCAATCACCAGCAATCTCTAGAAGGACAGCAAGTCTATTAACTCATATGTGACATCAATATTTAGTAGCAACTTTCCCTAAAACCTCTGTACTTAGAATGTGATGACAGATAAAGCAATAGTGTAAATGATTCAAAAAAAACCTTAAAAAATTTATCACTGACAACTCCGCTGAAAAGGCATCGGAGACAAGTTGTACTATAAATGATCTGTGTATGAAACTGGTGTATACCTCTGGGTGCATTCTGGGATAACCCACAGAGATAAACTGTATTCACCCTATAAATAGGGAAGATGGATATTTGAAGACATTGCATCCCCTTATGCTATTGGTAGGAAGGATGTTGTAGTTTATGTATCAAGTTATCAGTTTCAGGGCTACTAAGCTGTTTATGAACTGTTTGAAAAATACAGACATTTAGATGACATGGAATCCTCTTCTGAGACTGGTTTAAGGGGAAGGTGGTATTTCTACACATGTTATTACCTGAGGGAGTAGAGCTGAGCCATAACAGTGATTTTTCACAAGTACTTGTGCTGCCTCAAGTGCAAGGGCATTTCAACAACAACAAAAAGTGGTGTTTTGTTATTTAAAACAAAATAGTTATTACAGCACAGGAAGCATCTTTGTTTAATATTAATGGAATTAAATTTCATTGTCTCTAATGAAGTAGGTGGGTAAGGCACAAGATTGAAATTGGCACAGAGAAGGTAGCCAGTTTTGCAGTAGTTAAAAATAATAGTGTAATTAAGACTAGCTGGAAAATAAACATTCTGAAAAATATCAAACTGAGTTTTTGGTTTAATTCTGTATAAGCTCAGAACCCCCAAGGTTTTTGGGCAAGAAAGAGGAGTGGTTCTTCAGTTGCCACTTCCATAGTTTAAGACTTCCATCTGTTCCAAGATAAAACAGGTTTTTCTTTCCCTCTTTCTGGTCTTCTCTCTGAGTATCATTTACATTAAATACGTTTGGTAAAAACATGAGAAGGGAGAGACTCTTAGTGTGTATGTGCATGTGTTCAGTGCTAAGGGCTCAACTGGGATGGGGCAGTTTTGCATTCAGTTGCCAGTTTTTCTGCCATGGATGGACCATAGTGATTTTACTTAAATTCTGGCACTTCAGTGTTTTTTTTTTTTTTTTTGTCTTTGCGTCTGTTTTTCCCAAGCAAAACAACTTAAGGTGTTTGTTTGAATTTTAGCTCATTATTTATCAGAAAATTCCTGACTAGCTCTGATGAATACTGAGGTTGGGACTGAAAATTGGCTTACATTTGGCCTTACGCTTGTTCTTTTAAAGTAATGTGTTTATTCTTGATGATAGGGGTCATTCACCTCATGCATGGAGCTACATCTTGATTTACATCCAAGTCTCTTGCACCTTGTAGCACTACACAATTTTCTTATTATGCTGGTCCCCCATTGGTGGCATCATCAGGAGTTGTATATGTCAAGTCATTATGGGTAACAGACCTTGCTAAGAAATTTTGTGATGCAAAATGAAGTATTGTTGTATGAGGGACACTATGAATGGGGAACATGAGTACATGTGAGGACACTGGTATATGAAAGAGTAGAAAAAAGCTATACATTCAGGTTGCTATATTTTTCTTGTATTTAAGAAAATTGAAGAAAGTATGGATAGCATGTATACAGTAAGAGTGCAATACTTTTGTTTACATGTTTTCAAGGGTACCGTAGTCAAGCTTCTCTAGATCATTTTATTAAGTAAAATACTTCATGGTGTTTTCATGTTTAATGTTCTATTAAACAGTGGCAGAATGTCTAAATTGATTGTTTGCTAAGTGGCGGAATGTTCTTTGGTGTCCCCATTTTGTTAATAAATTGCTAGGTCTCCAAGAATCTCCCTTAGTATGATACTTAGATTGGAGTTTTGACAATTACAATTTTTACATGTAAGTGAAGTACTTGGTTAGCGTGTGCATATTCATGTGTACTCGTCTGAATTGGCCCATAGTAGTCTGTCTGAGCAGCTTCGTGACATGCTGCAGAATTGTGTTCCAATAAATGCCTTTGAAATCGGAGTCTTTGAAGGAGCTCTAAAAGAAAAAAACAGTAGTGAGAGCTGTACTAGATATCAGTGACAATGGGAGAAGTATGTTGGCCATAATCAGTCTTGTAATGATCTGGCAGAATTGTTTTCATCTTGAATTGATCCATTCTAAGTGATGTGGGAACGACTTCTGCAAGTAGAATACATATCGTAGTTGTAGGAAGTTTATGAGAAAATGTTGCAATCCAAAATCTAGTTTTGATCAAATTGTAAATTAGTACTCTAAGTTGAGTGACTTGCATAAGAATCAAATGCAACAACTAGTGCAATTAAACAGACCACTCTAGATAATATTTGAAAAGTCCTGGCAGTCAGGTGAAGTCCCTAGTGACTGGAAGAAAGGAAACATCACACCCATTTTTAAAAAGGACAGAAAGGAAGACTCCAGGAACTACTGATGTGCCAGCCTCACCTCTGTGCCTGGGAAGATCATGGAACAGATCCTTCAAGAAGATATGCTAAGGCACATGGAGGACAGGGAAGGTGATCCAAGAGAGTCAGCATGGCTTTACTAGGGGCAAGTCCTGCCTGACTAACCTAGTGGTTTTCTACAATGAAGTGACTGCATCAGTGGACAAGGGAAGAGCTATGGATGTCATCTCTCTGGACTTCTCCAAGGCCTTTGACATGGTCCCCCGCAACATCCTTCTCTCGAAGTTGGAGGAATATGGGTTCGATGGGTAGACTATTCAGTGGATAAGAAAATGGCTAGATGGTCCCATCCAGAGAGTAGTGGTTAACTGCTCGATGTCCAGATGGAAAAAGGTGACAAGTGGTGTTCCTCAGGGGTCCATACTGGGACCAGTGTTGTTTAATATCTTCATTAATGATATTGACAATGGCATTGAGTGCACTTTCAGCAAGTTTGCTGATGACACCACACTGGGTGGTGCAGTTGATAAGCCAGAGGGATGGGGATGTCATCCAGAGGGACCTGGACAGACTGGAGAGGTGGGCCCAGGTGAACTTCTTGAGGTTCAACAAGGCCAAGTGCAGGGTGCTGCACCTGGGCTGGGGCAACCAGCATTATCAGTATAGGCTGGGAGAGGACATGCTAGGGAGCAGCTCTGTGGAAAAAGTCTTGGGGGTGCTGGTGGATGAAAAGCTGGACATGAGCCACCAGTGTGCAAAAGCAGCCCAGAAGGCCAATCACATCCTGGGCTGCATCAAAAGAATTGTGGCCAGCAGATAGAGCGAGATGGTTCTGTTCTTCTACTCTGCCCTGGTGAGACCTCACCTGGAGTACTGTGTCCAGCTCTGGAGCCCCCAGCACAGGAAGGATGTGGACCTGTTGGAGCGTGTCCAGAGGAGAGCCACGAAAATTTTTGAAGTGCTGGAGCACCTCTCCTATGAAGACAGGCTGCGAGAGTTGGGGTTGTTTAGCCTGGAGAAGAGAAGGCTCCAGGGGGACCTTTAAAGCAACCTTCCAATACCTGAAAGGGGTCTATAAGAAGGCAGGGGGAGATCTGTTCTTGACAGTCTGTAGTGACAGGACAAGGGGTCATGGTTTAAAGCTAGAAAAGGGTAGATTTAGGTTGGACATTAGGAAGAAGTTTTTTAATATGAGGGTGGTTGAGCACTGGAACAGATTGCCTAGAGAGCTGGTGGAGGCCCCATCCTTGGCATCATTCAAGGTCAGGCTTGATGGGATTCTGAGCAACCTGATGTAGTTAGAGATGTCCCTGCTTATTTTAGGGGGGTTGGACGAGATGGCCTTTAGAGGTCCCTTCCAACCCAATACATTTTATGATTCTATGAAAAGATGCTTCCTTCCCACTGATATGCTTCATGTTGTTTGGAAATCTCTCCATTGATAAGAGAGGGTGCTGAGAGTTGTAGGAAACATCAAAGATGTGGTTTTAGTTCTGGTTTTTTTTTTTTAACACCAAGAAAATATTTTGCATCAAGAAATAAACTTGTCTCCCTCTTCATTTATACTCAACTGGAAAAAACAAGCCTTTGCTGTGAATTGCAACAGTGGTGCTTCTGGATGGTCCATGTCCTTGATTTTTACAGCAAGCAAAGACTGACCACTTTGAACCCTATTTCTTGTGATTCTTTAAATCAAATATGTTAGATTTGTATATTTTTTTCAAAAGGAATGGGTTGTTTCTTACTGCTTATCTCATCTGATTTGATGTACATAATTGGTTTTTTTTGGAATTTTTATTAGGAAGACAGAATTTTCTTCAAGGCTAAGTGTCCTTTTGGTCATTCTTACAGATGATTGATATCTGAGTTTGCAAATTGAATTATAAAGCTAAATAGAAGTGGGTGGAACAGCTAGTTTTGAGTGCTGTGTTGTTTTTTTCCTTTAAAATTCCATAAATAGGAATGATTGAGATGGATCAGTTCATGGCCATTTGAAATGCATTTTTCATTTGACATTTACTGTCTGTTATAATTATACATCTACCTGTTTTACAGGTTGAGTTCCAGAAATAGGGCTTAGGTATTGATTCAGCAATAGTTTAATTCTGTATAAGCATTCCAAGTAGGAAAACTGTAATATCCAAATCAACATTATGAGTAGGATGCTTGTGTGACTATGGGCATTATTAAGGGTCTTAATTTCTTCTGTCTAATTTTTTTAGGCAGGAATCTTACGAAGATGTCAGTGGAATACCCTGCTACATGATACTATGTAAATAATTACAATAAGGACACTACACAGGCTTGGAATTGGAGCAGAGATTTTTTTGGCTAGTAAAAATGAGCTGATGATAGCCAGGAATTGTTAGAGGATGTTGAATAGAGAAGCAGAATTCAAGTGCTAACTTCCTCCTGCAGATTATCTGTGTTAGAGGGGAACTCAATCAAAGTATCATTACTTTAATGGAATTCTCATATTAAATGCAGGGCACATGATATAATTTATCTAAATTAATTACTCTCTGCTACTGAAAGGAAGTTGTATGACATATTTGTTCTGCCTATTCATCCGTTCTTTATCAGACTTTTTCCTGCTCTGATGCAACATAGGGAGTAGAAGCAGCCTTTTCATGGTGCTGAGTGGATTAATTTGCATTGATCCCCAACTAATAGATGAGTTATTCACCCAAGACAGCACTCAGTAGGTTCAATAACATAATATTTTTGTCTCTAAGTTAACAGTTGTTTTACAACTAAGCAAAACATGAAAGTAAATGTTTTAGAAATTAAAAAAAATTAATTTTATTGGTGTGCATAATACAAAGCACATATATCTCAGGTAGCATTTTGCATTCATGTTACAAATCAATCCCAACATATTTTGGATTATAAATAGTATTTACACTACAATTTTATCTGTAAAAAATAGATGCATTAGACCAAGTTCTGCATCCAGTTACAGTAAATGAAAACATGCCACAGAAACAAGAAAAATCAGTTTTAGAGATGTTAAATAATTGCAGTGTTGGACAAGATATATTAATCCTGAAGTAGAAGTTATGCCTTAAACTTCATTACACATAAATGTATTGTTCACAATGTTACAGGTGATTAACAGGAATAAGTAAAAGCTGAATAGGTTGCGTTTGATGTAACTTGAGAGACTTCCATGTTGAGCTGTATTTATGGCAACAGTCGAAGACTGCAACACAACACCTTTCTGGATTTGAGTAGAAACATATCCAAGTTAGTTCCTTTTTTGGTTCACAGCAGTATCCAGTTCTGAAGATTCTTTACCCCTGAACCTGCATTCCTACTCCATTGTTGTCCAGAGACGATCTGAAACTGTGGAGTCTCCAAGTCCTCAAGTTGTGGGGAGAATGGCTACTGCAGTGTGCACGAGTGGTGTGCGCTACAGAGCAGCGCCTCGGGTGAGTGCCCTGCGTGACACTGGCCCACTTGGTGTGCTTGCTTCTCCTCCAACAGCCTGGGCCAGCTGGTTCTGAGGGACTGCAATGCTGTATAGCCAGTGTTTTGATCCAGAACTGGCATCAGCTGTCTGTGTTCCCTTTCACTTGTGTTGTTCTTCCATGAAGATACTGAAGATGACCTTTGCCATCCCTTTTGAAAGCTTGCTCACCAACCAGAGCAGGCAGTATGCGTTCTGTGTGCTCTTAGTCTTGTTTGAGCAACAAGTCCTCATTTTCTTAGTAGGAAGTGACTAAATTTTTAAAAAACATGACTCACTTAATGTACTGAGTAGCATCCATATAATTTGTTCTGCTACATCATCTTTAGCTGTTTCAGAGGCCTGATAGACATTTTAGCTGTCACAGCTGTTGCCTAAAACTGGCATGGTGTCTGGCAACACAAGCCTGATTAGAAACCTGAAAGTATCTATCACACAGTGCATGGCTGCCCAGAGAGGGAGCTTAACTTTGGCAGAGTTTATCTCATCCAAGTGGGTTGCTGTCATCCTGTAACTAGGATATCACAGATGAAAAATCACTTAGAGCTGATGTAAGTATGTTGAACTGTGCCCTATGTACATACAGCTCCACAGTGCAAGAAACACGTGGAGGGTTCAGGGTGATTTGTAAGAAGGCTGGAGGTATCCATTAAAACTGTTTTAATTTATTCCGTAATGTGAGTTTTTAAAAACTAATGAAGGAATTATTTCCTGAGCTGTTCTAATACTTAGATGTACTTATAAACTTACTATCCTGATTATTTTTTTCCAGTAGTTTGACTTTATCTGAGAAACTTTAAGCAAACTAGAAGATAGCTTATTTGTCAATTTCACTAGCTTTGAATATCTGAGTTCTTCTTATCAGAGTGTTATGTTACTATTTAGCCTGTTTGTGAACCAGCCAAACTTTGCTCTGCTCAGATTTCATAAGCTCTTGATTCAGAAAATGGAAAAATAATTTTTCTGTGTCTAGAATGCCCAAAGGTGTGCTTCCAGAAACAAGTCATACCCGCTGAAGAAGTTTTTTGTGGGACACCAAGTCAGCCTGGTGGTTACCGTATTGCTTTGTTAGCAGGCAAGCCAGTAAAAACAGAATAGTCTTTGGGGTCTTTTAAATTGAATTATTATTACCCAAGTGCTATGAAGGAAACATTTAACAGTAACTTGCTTCTTGTGCTGTGGGGACAGTATCTGTAGAGTCCACAACTAAATCCAGTGGGTTTTCTCTCTGATTTAGTAAACAAGGAGGTAGAGAACAGTGAATTGGAACAGAAAAAGCTTCCAGAAATTACCATTTGAGATTTAAATTTCAGGATATCTAAAAAAGGCTGGGTAAGCATCTGAACTTTACAGTGCTGACTTGCGCTGTTTGAAGTTACCTTGAAGGTAGCTGGAGGTATTTATCTTTTTTCCTTTATCTGTGAGACTCAAAGTTTTTCCATGCCATGGGCTTTACTTGCCCTTTCATGTTGGCAGTAGCAGCTTGCTGAATGGCTAATCCAACCGTGCTCTAAATAAGGCAGAAAAGGCCATTTTAGGCATGCAAGTAAAAATGAAGGTTGAACTGACGTTACTGTATATGCTGGAAAATTATGACAAGCATTAATTATACCAGCTTTGTATAATCAAAGCAGACATGGTTAGTAGCTTCCGACCTTCCTAGTGTAGTGGTCTTTTTTCTTTTTTTTCCTTTTTTTTTCCACTAACTGATTAAAATGCACACTGCAGCATCCTGAAATCACCCTTTGGCTTACTTCTGAGACTTGATTGGAGCCAGAGATACGCAGGTGGCTCTGACAGCTGCACTCAGCAATAGATTTGAGTCTTGTGCCTACAGAAACTAGGTTAATCCACTGCTTCTGGCACTGGGGGTTGCAGGGATCTCTGTGAAAATACAACTGTGCACTGAAATGCTGTGTTTCCCTTCCCACTGTTAAAATACACTTAGTAAGCTTTTCATCTTCTTTCTGGGCAATTATTAATGCTAATACTTACCTTTATTTTTATAGTACTCTTTATTCTGAAACCTGGGTTGGCTGAAATAATTAAGTGGTTTTGGTAAATGGAATCAAAGTATATTTAGAAATAGTAGTAATCATTCGATCAATGTGGGAACTTTATTTCTATTAAGAAAAATACAGTTACTTGAACAAAATCAGCCTTTTAGTTGTCCGTTTTGGATTATTTTGTTTTCTTTACTAGCATTTGTAAATGGCTAGCACAACTACTGGGCAGTCCTGACTTCTAGGCAAAGATATGTAGTATATTAAAATGCTAATGATAAGCAAATATACAGCTGAACTGAAATGTAAAAATCTCTGATCAGTCATTAACTTTCGATAACGTGTTCAGTGTGTCCTTGTGGAACTGTATTTATAGTGTACAGCAGACTATAAGCTCATTGTATAATGGTTAGGCTTGTACGTTGTTGTCTGGCATGAATGAGAGATAGTTATGATTCCACATGAGATGTTTAATATATGTACTACGGATTTATTAACTGAAAGTGGTAAAATCCACATTGAACACAGGAAATTAAATATTTATGATCTGTATACTTAGGTGCAAAACTCTTAAGGGTACAACCTGAAAACATCAGAGAGGTCAGCAGCCTTGAAATCAGAATGTGGTTTTATTCCATGAGGCTTGAATTGTTCAACTGAAACATGACCGTTGCTTCATATGGCTTCAACTCACTGTCTATTGAGTGTGAAAAGTTTTTTGCTGACACCTCATTTTCTGGAAGGTAGGCTTACCCTGCTACATGTCTGTGCACAAGAAGAATGCTTAATCTGCTAGTACTGCAGGCTGCATTTCCAGATGTGTTCATGTGATTTCATTCTACAGTGAAGTAGTCAAACCTTTTTAAAGTGTTATTTAAGTATGTGTAGCATAAAACCTGAACTTTTTTCACTTGCACCCATCTCATGCCATGGTGGGGTCGCTTTTATACTAAGGTAAAACTCTTCCATTGTGGTTTTTTGTTTGTTTGTAGTGGTACACGAGGACAATGTATATGAAAGAGCTTAGATCTTGTTTTACTGTTTTCTTTTGGTGGAAGTATTGGTTTGTACTTCCAAAAATGAAATTTCCCCACTTGTAAAAGTGAGGGAAGTGGCTGGGCAAGTTAAGTATCTATTTTGAGGTATGAGTTGGATAAGTTTGTTTCCACTCAAGGTAAATGTGGTTTTGAATTAAAACGCATTAGTAACAAAAAGACAAAAATAACAGGCACATAAATGGGCACTGATTAAACTCAGTAAGAGACGCGTGAATTATTCCTAGGTTATTAACTTTCTGACACAGTTTAAATTGCCATAAATTGAATCTGCATGAACGGTTTAGACCCCCTGTAGAACAAAATGTTTGGTAATGATAACAGGGCAGAAGGAAGTTTAAGTCAAAGGTGAAATCTTAACTGATCAGAGTTGATGGTATTCCTTATCTGTGTTGACAGCACATATTCTTTGTGTACTTTGGGTCACCCTAATGGGACTAAGCCTCATCACAGTAATTAAACCATTTTCCAACCCCTCTCTTGCTGAAGTTGAGACTATAGTCTGCTTGAGTTCTAGTTTTCTTTCTGTGTGTATGGGCTCAGAGAAGAAAACACTGAAAGGTAAACAAGGAGATGGAAAAGTGGTGGAGGCAAGAAGAGTTCTATATACCTAGTATTAATTTAAGTATATGAATGCATGTATTGCTGACTTCTATGAAGCAGACTTTCTTCACAAAAGGGATCTGAGTATTATAGTGGAGTGTAGCTAATAAGATGTCTGAGTCTTCTGTGCAAGTGGTTAAAATGTAATGCCTACATATGACCTTAGGGACCAAAACAATGTTGGTAATATGTGGGTTAGGAGTTTTTTGGGGATAAATTAGCTCTATGAAGAGTGCATAATGAATTTGTGAGCTCTCATATAGAATGACTACAGATATTATTTCTTAATACCAATATACCTCTTAATAAAATCAGTTATACATAGGGAAAGCAGGTCAGCTGGTTCAGCAGAGACAAACTGAAAACTATAGGCAGGCAAACGTTTCAAGTGTGTTCTGCATTGGTTGAGACCTTACCTGGTGTGGAGGCTTGGACTGATCTTCTTGCCCCTACGTAGTCTTTTCTTGTCTAGTAGAAAAGTTTGTCTACTTTTTCTTTTCTTACCCTGGGCAAAGAAAGAGTAAGCTGATTTCCAACAAGTATTTCGTTTCTTGTTCATTGAGATGACTACTTCATCAGGATATTTACAGCACTTGGAGATACCGAACCTCTGGCACTGCTGCTTGAGTTGAATTTGTTGGTTGCAAATTCTCATTAAGTTATTCACTTCACTGTTTAGCCAGCCTAGCCTCTTTCTGGCAACAGCGTGTTGCTCTATGGCTAGAAGGTAGAGCTTTATGTTCAGATTTGGTCTTTTGCTTCCTAAAATGTGTGAATGAGACCTGACATTTGCATTTCTTATATATTTGTGTAAATTTAATCCAAGGAATGAAATTATGTTGTCAACATCAAGCTGCCATTATTTGTTTGTTCAGGATGGCTCTTGTGGTTACTAGGATGAGAAAGTGTTGTAGTCTTTGAAATTAATTATGAGGCTTGTACTCAAGAAGTCACCTTGTGATAGTGATGAAGATACTTCTATCAATGCAGTGAGCTGAGATACCTTATGTGCTGGATATTTGCGTCTCTAAGATGCAAGAAATCTATGTGCTCTTGAAGCAAGCCATTTCCCATTGTGAGCTTCTATATTTGTCCCTTTGTTTTCTGTGTTTACTTGATGTCAGTTATTTCATGATGTGCTGTGCATGAAGGTTGTTTAACTTTTGTGTCTTATTTATTCCAGTGAATAAAAAGAACTTTCACTGCAGAAACTGTGGAAGAAATTATATAAATATTTTAAGTGTGTAATTTTAAAACATTTTTATTGACTATAGCATAACAAACTTTATTCAGTAATAACATGACACTAGCAGCAACACTTTCTAATTGCCAAAGAAAAGGCTGGCAAGCTCATTTTCTGGGGGCTAAGGAAAAACTTTCTGATGGATTGGGTAAAAGCTTATAACCAGGAGAGAAGAACAATGACTATTAATGTGGGCAGCAAGTACAAGTGAAAGTAGAGACTGAATTATTCATGTTGTCTGTTTCAACACACGCTTGTTCTTTTGCTTTCTCACGCATTTAGCTTTGTGACTCACAGTTAATGTGTTTGGAGAAGAAAGGTGCGGAGAGAACAGCTGTCTAAAAAGGCTAACAAGAGAACATTTGCTTGCTCGGTTGCAAAAAGTACATGTGGAACTCCTGAAGATATTAGCTTATATTGGAACATTGTGCTGAGTTGGATCTGCTCTCGACCATCTTTTTGTATCATCAGAAAATGATAATATGGCAACACATCAGGAAATCATAAGTAAAGTCTTGAAAATGGAATTATATATTTGAGATATTTAAACCTAGTATTTCCAACCCGAGGCACGTTGAAGAGAGAAGGTGCACAACACTCAGGCTTTGTGCGAGTGTCACATCTCTCGCTTCTGCTGTGAGAACTGCGATGGCTCTCTTGGTTAAAAGCTCTTGTTGCAGTCTGCAGAGGCATCAGATTTTCTTAGTCTGCGAAACTCAGTTATCAATTTTGGGTCTTACTGACTTGAGAGTCTGTGAATAAAAAGGATCAGAATAGCCCATGTGGCTTATGATACTAAGAAGTAATTTGCATGCAGTACGCAGAGAAACTGATTTATAGCAGGCACCATCTATTTCAGTGTTTAGGTACGCTTGTTACAGCAAGGCTGTAATGGCAGAATCAGATGCCCTTCTGTTGGAAGGGACCTTCTACCAAAACAGGATCAGTGTTGAATGTAGACCTCATACTTCATTCTTAACACAAGTATTGAATGGCTTTGCATTTTTACTGCCTTGGTTAAATACATGGATTTAAGGCACACTGTGAAGGTTATTAAACATTATTTAAGGTTGTAATTACAGTTACTTAAGGTACATTGAAAAGCCTGCCTGTTCCTCTGGCCTTCCAGAGTGCTTAAGACATGATGAATTAGTTTGGAGTTGGAGCATCCATAGCAGGATACCAGCTACTGCTGTATGGGTTTGCTTAACAACAAAGTTAAATATTATTTTGAAAATCATATGAATGTTCTTTTTCAAAAAAGTATGATTTTGAAGAATAAGTAGGGCTTTATTCCTTTTTTTTTGATTCCACTAATTGAGAGCTCTAGGAACTGAAAGTAAAGGAAGGTAGCTTAGGTCCTCCTTAAACACTGTTGCTTTTTTGAAGCTCTAGCCTGTACACATGCAAAGCATCAGACTGTGGTGCAGGAGATGTGGGTGGAACAGAAACTGTGCAGGCCTTTCCCTTCTGTCTCATTACGGAAGCAGATGGATGGATGAGGTAATTTACCTAGCTGGACTCCAATAACAGCCACCTTGCTGGTCTGGGCTTCAAAAAGCAACTTGTTGCTATGACAACAGGATACTGATTTGGTTATTTGGAGAAGAATGCATGTATAGAGTGCTTATAGAATCTCTACAGTTACTAGAAGTACTTAAAATATTTTTTGTGAAATTATGAAAATAGTAATGTAAAGGTTGTAATCCGTATAAACAGTTATTACACACCTAGTGTTGCTTTCTAATGTGGAGAGAGTATTCTAAATGTAAGGAATTAACAATTCATGAAGAGCTTTGAAGCTTACAGTGGCTGAAGTCATTAAACGCAGTCTTTCACATTTTTTGGCATTGTGAAGTTTTAGTATTCAAATCAAATAGCTTCAGATGAATGTGTGCATAACAATTACGTAGTACTTCTGCTTTTTGCAGTTCAGTCAATAGATGAAAAATAAGTGAAACAGTTACTTTTTTCTGTTTAAAAACCTTCACATTTCTTCAGATCAGTCTACTCAACGTTTCACATAATGAGAAGAACTTCTATATTAACTGTTAGAAGAAAATGCCCACTGGGAGTAATAGTTTTGTTTTGACTGTGTCCCATCTGTTTTAACTGTTTAAAAAGCTTTTATATATTATAGCTTTCTTTGAGAGAGATGTATCCAGTTTCTATGTTTTCCTAGCTGACTTTTAGAGGAATTATAAATGGATCAAATGTTTTTAGTATAATTTAGTATTTCCCTCTGTCACTTCAGATGTACTTCATCTCCATGGTTAGTCTTAGGGAGAATGTTCTTATGTTCTTCTGTTCATGCTGTTGCATCTGTGTCAATTTAAAACACACTAAAATTGAGGAGAACTTTATTTTCATATGCTCCAGTATAGTTTGAGGTTGGCTTTTTTGTGGTGGTAGTTATCTTTTGCTTGTGTGTATATATACAGTGTCTACCATTTAAGACCTCTGTATGCTACTGCGCAGTATATGTTTTGCTAACCAAGAGTTTTCTGTAAGGTGACAGAGCTATGAGAGTACTTTTCTGAAGATCCTGAGGATGCCATGCTGTGTTACAAGGCTGCCTTTACTGACTTTACGTAGATGGTGCTTTGACACCTTTCAGAGTTCTCACCTTCACCATCTTGTAGTTGAAAAATATTTCCTAGTGCTTTTTCTTTTTTTGGGCAAAATTGATAACTTTTATAATACGAGACAATATTGCTAGACTGGGAGTATACTTGTATGCCTGCTGTTGGCTTCTTAGGTTGCATGGTATGTTGAGGTTTTTTGATTCTGTTAAAAACATTAGTTATAAATTGCTGGTGAAACAGGGTCTAATACTTGGGGATATGGGGAGCTGGTCCAGGGAACATTGTTTCTAAGCACTTAATTAGCAAATTCTAAGCTTCCAAAGAGATTAAGTATCTCACTGAGATATTAAACTTTTTTTTTAATGAAACCTTGATCTTTAATGCAAGGCTGTAGTGAAATGTGGAGATAAGAGATCCCCATCTTCTAAAGGGGAAGCTCTTGACTGTGAAGTGCTATATTACTTACGCTTGTATGTCAATTCATAGGACTTAAGTGTGTTTTGGCATTTATGTTATGGTACATATTAAGGACATATGAAGTCATTTACAGATGCGGAACCATTTTGGTAGAAACTCTAGCAAAGAAGTTGTTTTGTGGTGTGATTGGTTAGGAGATTTTTTCTGGTTTGGGGTTTTAGTTTGTCGTACTGATTCTGCCTTCCAGTTTCTTACAAGTGAGCTAGTCTGTGACAGAGTAATAGAGAAGATGAGATGTGAGCGAGTAGCACTAATGGCTGTGCTGAAACTCTTGTTCAAAGAAGAAGTTTTGCTTTCTTCTGGTCTGTCTTGTCCCACATTCCTTGAAGCATCTTTTTCCATGAAAGACTGTTGAAAGCCTGTACAGAAAAGTTAGAAATGTTTGTTTTCTTAATCATTGTAATGTAACTAAAAAATGGTATTAGCAAACATTTCATAAACCACTCAGGCTGATTATTTTGTTTTGAACGCTTTCTCTTTCAGTGTTACCCTGCTAGAAAATAGTGATTTAGAGGAAAACAATAGCTATCTAAGAGAAGGAACTTTTGACCAGCTCTGCTGTGGGCTTTACAGATTTTGTGAAGCAGTTCTTGCAGAGGAAGAGCAATTGAGTGATGCAGATTATTTACACACAATTGTTTGTATCTTTTAGTTTTATCTCTCTCTTTTCATCCCCCTTCTCAGTTGTGTGTGTGTGCGCACATCCCATCTACTGGATGCACTTCCTTATTTTAAGACTAGAAGATAGGCAAAGAAAAAGGAAGGTTCTGCCCTGGCTGCCTTCTGAGATAAGGTATGGTCACAGCTTAGCATCCTCCTGTATTTGCACTTCAAAGTAAGGTTTGCAAACTGAATTCTAAAAACAGTTTTGGTCAAATATAAAGATTAGCATGTTCTAATCCAATTGATAGATAGTTGCTTTGCTGTTCTACAATGCTCTGTTTTTCTAGATTATATGCCCCAAATAAGTATGACAGTATTTTTTAAAATGAAAAAAAAAACCCCAACCCTTCCTTCTTTTGTTGTTTAAAGATCACTTTCAATGTAATGTTGAGACAGGTTAGCTTTGCTGACACAGATGGGTCAGATGGCATTCAGAATTTCCAGTCTGACTCTATGGTTTGTAACTAATGGCACATAAACTATATTCCCCTGGAGAACATGTGCAGTAATTATATTCAAGTGCTTCTATTTTTAGAACGTGATGGGGTGCCTTTAGTGCCTTGTGGTTAGACCAGCTGTTGCATTTTTTTGCAGCTCTGGTTTGCTTTTTTCCTGGAATTGTAGCCATTTGTCAAATGGATGAAAGCATTGGAGTAGTGTGAAATGTCTTACAAAGAACCATAAAGACCAAAGGTTTATTTCAAGATCTGCTGCTGTAGAAGAGTGCTTGAAAGGGATAAATGTGAGGGATTAATCTGAGAGAAAAAGCTGCAAGAGATTATGTAAAATGCTGTGGTTCATTTTTTGAAAGCTATTTTTGGTATAACATGGCTTGAACAAATTGTGTCTAGTTAACAAATATTGTTTGCTTGTATCCAGAATATGTTAGTCAGCATAAATTCTGAGGTATTCTCTCTTCCAGTTTTGAGAGAGATGTCAG
Source organism: Eurystomus gularis (assembly GCA_013400335.1). NCBI lineage: Eukaryota > Metazoa > Chordata > Aves > Coraciiformes > Coraciidae > Eurystomus > Eurystomus gularis. Next base: position 5,876 of record VZZY01007872.1, on the reverse strand, counting down.
CTTCTGAAAGGAAGACCTGAATGCCTGAAATAGATGTACTAGGTTCTTAGTAGTATGCGTATTGTATAGACTTCTTCATGTACTGAATTGCTGCAGAATCAGAGTAAAACATATAATGTTTTCCCTTGTTTCATAACTGTAGGTGTTGGTAGCAACAGGTTGCATTGAAGTACTAGATACACAAGCTAGAAGAAACAACAAAGTGGATCTTGGGTGTTAGAGGTACGATTCCAATCAAGTATAAGTTGCTTTTGTGCTTCGGAGTGCAGCATGTACTTTGCTGCTGCTTAAATGGGATTTTCACTTTTTGTTATTTCAGCAAAGATGTACAGTTTGTGTGAAGCCACTAATTGAAGTTAACTTGAGGGAATCTAGGATGAACCTGCTTGGTTTTCATTAAAATTATTTAACCAATTACTATATCTGTCTGACAGAACCAGAAAGGGGGAGTAGAATTAGTTTTTTTCTGAGGAATGAGCTAATCACATCATGACACTGCGACTTGGCTTCCTGCTGTATTGCTCTGTAAAGAAATAAAATTTTGCGGAATTTGTGTACAGACTGAAAATTTAACTCATGTGAACAGTGAGAGGATATTATTTTACGGTTTGGTGTCATTTTGTTGGTTGATTGATAATTGAGAGAAAGTAACATTTTTTCAGCTCTTCAAATTAGATGACTGACCTGGGGTAAAAGCATAACATAAGCAGGTTTTAGTTTTTCATGGGTAAATAAAAAAAAAATAAATGCAGGAATACAGTATCACTCTGTTCCTCAACTTTATTTAGCTTTGCTATGACATTACACATTCTTTGAAGGGATAACAGCCCCACTTGTGCTATTTGTATCTTCTGTAGATCTAATAAACCTGTTGTGACCTTGAGGGCTGTTTGCACTTATCCTATGTTTTGTTGGAAGTATCAATGCAATTTAAACATTCCACGTGCTATTGTGAAGATGTTCATAAAAATCTGTCAGGAATGCATCTGTCAACACTAGTTGAGGGCTAGGGATCAAATGTTAAATCTTAATGTAGGGGTTTTAAGGTTAAAAGGTCTTAACTGAGCATTTTCATCAGGCACATTTGCCAGAGGAAAGAATTTGAGCTAGTGAGATGTTATCAAGAGCCAGACAAAGAATCTAATTTGACAAATGTTAGAAGAAGTCTCCCTAGGAGAAAAATATTAATGTACAGAGGCCTGTAGGCAGGAGAGAAATAGTTGGGTTCTCTCCTCTGCAATAACATCATCTGCATGCAAGTGTTCCAGGTCAGAAAAAGCAAAGACACGTTTTTGCTTTATCATAGATGGAGCCTTATACATTTCCAAGAAAAGAATCAGATTTATTGAAACACTGCTGTAGAATTATTAATTAGGATTGTTGTGCGTTTTCTAACATGTTGTTTAATGTTTAATTACATATTATGAGCTGTCCTGTCCTACATAAAGATGCAGCTGTGGTGTGCTACGCTTGGTCTCCAATGTGAGCTGGACTTACCATGAGCACTGCACTTTCCAGCTGGACTCTAGGTCGCTAACATGGATGCATTATTGGGAACATATGTGCCCTGCTTAGGTCATGGCAGAGAGTCATGGCCTCATGCAACAGAAGCATGGGTCCCTTAGCGACTTGCACAAATGATTCAGATCAGTACCTTCTGTTCATACTGAAAACCTGGTGTTTCAGGTATCAGTTTTTGAGTTCTCATGCTTTCTGAAGTCTACCAGGAAAGTTCACTGTTTTCATTGGTTATACAGATAGTTTAAGATCTTAAGAAAAAACTGTTACTTGTTATAACAAAGCTGTACACTAGATAGTATTGTCTACACTGAAGTAAAGATTAAATTCAGATTTGGTGTTGTAGTGTAACTTTTAATTGAAAATTAGTGGGGGGAAAAATTATTTTTGTTCTCTCCGATACCTCACTAAGGGGAAAAAAGGTAACACACTGAGTGAAAAAAAAGTGGAGGGGGAGAGTAACAGGGTTATATAATCTCGTTGTTTTAGGCTTGATCTGGCAATGACATGGAAAAGGCAGTCTAGTCTTCTTTGGGCTTTTGTAGAAATACACAGGAATGCAGTTACTACCATTAATATGCTAGATACTGAAGTTATGCTGGGTGCAAAAACTTGCCTGCAGGCTTACATTAAGGGCTTAGACCTTTATTGTTTGACACAAAATCATGATGCTGAAGTTTCAGAGAAGTGGAAAAAATGTCAGGAAATAAGAATTACTTATCCCCTGCTGGGATATTTAAAATCAATTATTAAATAACCTGGTAAAAAATTCACAGTTGCTTCAAGGTACTCTAATTGGATTTACTTTAATGTACTGTCCTATGTCACTGAAAGAAAAATCTGAGAATTTTTTTTAACCATTTGAGTTTGACTATAACAATATATGCAGTTAACCACCGCGTACATAACAGAAATGAACAATGAACTAATTTGGCCTTGTGAAAAGTACAGCTGCAAAATGGCAGATCACTATTTACTTTTTTATTTCAGGTTTTCCTAGCCACTACTCTATCGGAGATATTTCTATAACCTCATTCTCCTTGTAGTTTGGACTAATTTTAATAAGGCTGCATTCGCTCAGAAACATTTCTTGTGGTAATCTTGCCATATTTTGTATGCCAACATGGTGTTAAATAGTTTTTATTCTTTGTTCCTCCCCCACACACAAAGAATTGTTTCCCATCACTTTTTAGAGCTTTGCAAGGTGCAATAACACCAAGTCCTCAGAGCTATCGGCTGTTTTTTTGACAAAGATATGACTAATAATATTTCAGACTTCAGTCAGTACCTCGCAGACATAAAAGGGTCTTTAGGTCTTTTCTAGCTGCTAAGAGATAAGCCATCTGGTAAGGACTCACTAAAGAGCTCTGAGCTTTGTAATGTCATGTGTTGCTTTTTTAAGAGGCTTCGTTAGCACTAATGACTTCTTTAATCACTGCTGTACAAAAAGGTAAGGTATTTGCATTTTAGTAATGTTGAGAAAACAGGTTTGTGTTGAAGACAGTTATTTCTTTGTTCAGAAAATACTCAGGTGGAACTTTGGAAAGTTTGTTGTTTTCCTTATGTTTATGTAGAATATTTGTAGGAGACTGCATAATTTCAGCACACTGCAAGTTCTAAGAGTTGTGATCCCATTTACATACACTTGTTACTGGCTTTACTATAAAATAATGACAGGCTGTTCTGTGCCATCAGTTGCTGGCTTGCCATCAGCTGCTTTTCTTGAGGTTTCAGTGAAAGGGCATTTATAACCTTGTAATGCTGTTCTGTGTGTGCTATATAGGGTACAAAGTGATGGAAATCATTCTTAAAACGAGTAATTTTACTGCTGATCACAGAAAACTGACTTTTGGTGTAAGTTTTTCTTCAGGTCACTGAATTATAGTTAACAGTCATACCTTAAAGGAGTTTCACATTTGAAGCTCAACATGTTATTCTTAATGCTTCTTTTACTGGCCATAATTACTTTCTAGACTAAAATCAATTTCATCTTCTTTTGCAAGTCAGCCCTTTTATTAATACTCAGGATGAGTCTCTGTTGCACAAGTTAAGATATCTTACCTCAAGCAATCCCTGATGAGCATCTGTAAGAAAACATTCTTGCTTTGAAGTCCTGAAAACTGTGTATCCAGCTTTTTCTTATCCCATTTAAAAAATATTTTGTGTAGTTCTTTATCATAGTTCAAGCTAATTAATTATGCAAGTTAAACATTAGTAAGTGATAAGGTGAATGGGCTTGACATGAGGAAGAGCTGAAGCTTGTGTTCTGCAAGTAAAAATTAATCTGTGTAATGGGTTGTCTCATTTTTCATGTTTACCACCTTCGCCCCCATCTCACAGTCCAACTAAGTACTTTCAGTGGTAATGAGCTGGTGGAGTCCTTGGTGATGCCGTCTGGAAAGATTTCACCTGTCCTAAGAGTTCAGTGGAATAATGTGTTCTTGGCAATACTTGCAGACCAGTAATCAATGATGAAAATCTTCCACTTGAGGAAGAGAACCTTCTCTTCACAGAAGAGGCTGATAAGGATTAGTAACTTCAGGGAGTTCGAGGCATGGAGAGGAAAACATGCTCAGTTCAGGAAGTACATTACTTTGTATGACTAAAATTATTTGTCCAAATTATTATTCTGCTATTGTGCTAGGACTCCTAATAGTAAAGTATGTTACAATTCTGATGTAAGAGTTTGTACATGGAGTCATAAAAGCTAAAAGGATAGGAGGAATATGGTATTTGATGTTTTTTTTTAGAAGTTAGGAGCTTTACATGTACTGCCTGCCTTGCCTTTTCTAGGACGCAGGCTCTCATCCAATGGTTGCTTGTGCTCTTAATTTGCTCAAATGCATTTTTTTTATTTGTTGCCCAGCTGCATTCAGGCTTACAACCAGAAGCTGATTTGTGAAAGGCCATGTGTTTAGATGTTCAAAGGTTTGCCACATCAGAGTGGGGGGTTGCAACTTTCTGATTGCTTTTATAGAGACCAGTCATAGGCTTTGTATTCCTATTTTTTATTACTCCTGCTTTTCTTTTGTTTCAGAAATGACATAATTAGTCTCATTAAAAATTTTAAGTATCTCATGTAAGATATGTTAGTTGCAAAAGGAAAGCTGAATGCTGATTTGGTAACGTATTGTCAAAATCTGAGGTCATGTCATCTGTGTAACTACAGTGGGGAAGGTAAAGGGGAAGGGGGATAAAGGAACACAATGTAAAACAGTTTAATTCCAAGGAGGGAATTGAACTGCTAGGAAATGTAGAAGAGAAAATAACTTAAATTTAATTACTGTTATTATTATTGTTGTTATTATTTCAAATGAAAACAGTTTGTAAGGACTAAACCACAAATTACATAATTGCTTTGGTTAATTTCATAACAGCCTGTCCTTTAAAGAACATTAACACGTTGACTTTTTAACTGCCACATATAAAAAGCTTCATGTGAATTATCTTGAGAGAAGATGAAGTTTGCTGTAAAACATCTAAGTTGATTTTGATATTTGTGGCTGAGATTTTGAGCATACGTTCGGCTACTTTTTTCTGCTGTTAGTGCCTACACTTCAGATTGGTTTTTCAAGTGACACATTTTGTGACCTGAGACTAGTTGAACCAAGCTCCTCTGCAGTAAAATACATACTTGAGACAGAGTTCAGCTTGAACTAACCTTGTGAAGGATGAGAATCGTATACTAAAGCCTGTGTAACTCAATAAATCAAAGAAAGGTACGTAAGTGTAGTGATGACTGTCTCTTTCAGCCTTCTCCTAAGTATATAGTGCATTCTGAAATACAGTTTCAGGAACATGGCTGTCAGGTTCTTTGCAGTATGCTCCTCCATGCTTTTCGGAAACTACTGGAAATATTTCTAGTAATTTAAGTTGTAGTTCAGTTTATAAAATTTTCAACTAATTGAGTATTTAAGTTCTAATCTTAATAATTCAGTGTATTTCAGTATGTAAGAGGTTGTCTTGTACACATGATAATCTTCCGTATCTGTATGAAAACTTCAGCAGAAAGGAAGATCCACAGCTTCAGTAAGTTCTTGTCCTTTTCATAATTTTTTCATGCAGACTTGCTGTAGAATTTGTGAAACATCTGCTGGTGAGAGTTTTTGTTAGTCTGTAATATATTTTTGCTGAAGGTAGAAGAGGATAGATAGGAAGTGAAGGATTATCCTCCATTAAAAAAAACCCAGAAATTAAGGGAGGAGACTTATACAGTTCACTCTGAGATGACTGTGCTGCAATCACTTCAGATTTGTATTTTGTAATGTGTTTTAGCAGTAGGATGGAACTGAGTGGCTCCGCTAAGTTTCTTAGGCAGACATGCAGCCTCTTCAGCTGTCTTGGTGGGATTTAGAAGA
>VZZY01007871.1:158076-176775 GCA_013400335.1 Eurystomus gularis | reverse complement strand
AGTCCAGACAGATGACATCCATACCTCTTCCCATGTCCCTTGATGCAGTCACTACATTGTAGAAAGCCACGAGGCTGGTCAGGCAGGACTTGCCCCTAATAAAGCCATGCTGACTCTCTTGGATCACCGCCCTGTCCTCTATGTGCCTTAGCATATCATCTAGGAGGATCTGTTCCATGATCTTCCCAGGCACAGAGCTGAGGCTGACAGGTCGGTAGTTCCCAGGATCTTCCTTTCTACCCTTTTTAAAAATGGGTGATGCCACATAACTTGTAGTAAAAAGGAAAATAAAAGTTTTGGTTCTTTTTCCATTTTGTTTCTCAAATTACATTTAAGGGATGATCAGTTCTTCCTAGCTGTCATAGATTTACCTGTCTTGTTTTCCTGTGTTGAAAATTTGTGCATGAATCTCTTCTGATGTATATTAGCTGAGGGTCAAATCCTACAGCTTTGATAGAATCTTTGAGGATGAGTAGAATTTTAGGTCCATCACTGCAAGTTTCAGGAGGTCAGTTCTGTCCACCTGAGGCACACTGGCCTAAATTCTTTTCCAGCATATTAAAAAATGTACCAGATATCTTGCACCCATCTCCAAAAGGCCACAAGAAAAGGTGTTCAGTGCTTGAGGTAGAAAATGTGTGAGAGTGAAATTCAAGCCATTTCTCCAATCTGCTAGGAAAATTTTCTAATGACCAGAGATATAAATTATTTTTGCTGCGATTTATTTTATAATTCCTGTGATGGCTGTTCTACTATACACAGCACTGAAGAATCATTAGAGTGAAAAGAGGTCAAGGAATATTATTCTGACAGCTGGGGATGTACCTGTATTCCTGTCTGCGCTTCCAAAACCGTTTCTGTACTGCGACTTCAAGGACTGAGACATTAACATTTAAAGTGTAAAGCTTCCCCCCGTCCCCCACATGGTCAACCCTATGTTTGCTAAAAGTGAAACTTTATTTAGCTAAACAAATTAATATAAATGAAAGGAGTCTTAATTGTCATTGCTCTGATCCTAGGTAAAAGAAAACAGTGGGTCTTTTGTTGTGGGAAGGTGAGAATACAGTTTGTGTAACTAAAATTGTTGTTAGAGGTTATTGCCTCTCAGAAGGTTGTTCAGTAAGGATGTCCCAGTGAGGTGGAAGTTTCCAGCCTCCTTCCAAGGTGCCTTCAAGTAAAGAGAGTTTTCTCAACTTGGGATGATGCCTCTTACAGACTTTGAAGTAGTTTTATTGTGCAAAATGCTCGTATCCTACAATAGTTGTTGGGATTTTAACCACTTTTTGTCAATCAAATGTGGTGATTTTTTTAAAGGAAAAGGCTTTCTGTTGAAAAGTTGTTGGTTTTTTTTTCTTTTAATCATCAGCCATGAATCTGTGAGTGTGATTTTTCTTATACATCACTGCCAGTTTGCTGGTGGCAACACACAAATGTCAGACTTGAGTACTTCTGTTTGGAGAATATTCTCCAAGTGGCATTTGTGGCCCTTGGAAAAAAAATTTAAAAAAAAAGGTGACAGAGATAAACATATCTTTTACTGAAGTCCAGGACAGCCTAGAGCTGTGCCCCTTACCCACAGGTATACCTAGCTTTGCATGGGTTATAACATTCAATTAACAAAGAAATTATTTTAGCTGCTCAAGAGAGCAGATCTACAACGAGGATAAGGCTTATGAGGAGGAATCACAATTTCCTTCTCCCCACAGCTTCTTCTAAAATGAGAAGAGGACAAACCAGAAAGCTAGTGGGTACTCTCACAGAAAGAACATCACAGGGAAGAATGCTCATGTGACAGCACACAAATCTCTAGCATGAAAAAGAAAATTAAAGCCTGTAAAATATTAAGCACTAGCATTCAAGCCAGATGTCATAAGATTAATTATCCTTATGAATCCTGTTTTTAAGGTTTTAAAAGCTAAGACTACATTTTTTGTACAGTTAACAGTTCTAGTTCAGTGCGTTCAGTCTAGTGGTTGCATAGGGTTAGCCTCTTCCTACAGAAGACAATCACACATTCCAAATAAAAGATCAAATGCCTTGAAGTAGATCACTTGGAGATAAACAGTATTAAAATGGAAGCACATCTGCCAAGTATCAGCTGTCAGAGCCCTGCAGCTATCTGAAACCAATCGAGTGTTAGGGTAATCCGTTGTAGTGCACTTCATCTTTAAGTCTCTGTAATCATCCAGCCAATTTCATAAGCTACATGGAAGAGCGTACATATGTGTTTGTGATTATAATAATGCTTTAAGTGAAATGAGAAATAAAGAATAGATGCTTAATCTGCAGCTATGAATTTTAGCACCTTATTTGAATGTTATTTTCCAGTTTCCCATGAATTCATAATTTCCTATGGCAGCTAAAAACATTTATTCATTCTGTATCTAGCTGAGAATTAAGAAAACTTGATGTAAATAGTCTAAACCTCTTACGCAAGTACACAGAAGACTTAAATGATTCCAACATATGCATTGTTGCACTTTTGTCCTTTAAAAATGTTTGTATAAGAGTCTTTGTGGAGGGATAGGACAAGCTGTTTGCTAAGGTCCAAAGTCTAATTTTCAGCTTATCTAGCTGTCAGCTCAGATATCTGCTGTATTTGTGTGGGAGCTGCAGAAGTTAGATGACTGCCTTGTACCCTGTCGTGGTCACTGAATAAAACTGAAAGCATTCTCTGATGGTTAGAGAAAAAGTTGATAAAGAGATCTGGAAGACTGCCAGAACTGGAAGACAGTCTATGTGACATAAGAAAAGCCACTTCTTGATGCCCCTTTTTCATCCTTTCTCATCTCTTCCCTCCTCCTGCAACCATCATCACATTAGTTTGATTTTTTTTAGGGCAGAAACTGGCCTTTTTTAACACTAGGTCTGGTTTGCTTGGGCATTCGTAGAGCACTTGGGTAATATGTTATTCAAACTAATTGCCTTTTATATGTGATCAGTAGGTCCCAAAGACCAGCTTTCAGACCATAACATTTTCAAGTGGTCCAGAATTCTGGTGGGGTGGAGGAGATGCCGGAGAGAAGTTGCATGTAAAGTCTAGGCCCTGGCCATCAGAACATTCTAGATGCTACTAACATTCAAGACTATGTTCCCTGATAGGTGGATACAGATTGCATAGCACTCTTTTCAAGTTTTGTGGACAGAAAGGACCCTTTAAGTGTTCAGCTCTGACCTCTCACTTGTTCCACTTCAGTCAGCCTACGTGTATTTGTGTAACGTGTTTACCTCAACATAATTTTCTGAGAAATGAAAACTCTTGGTTTATAGCCATCAAGGTGATGGAGAGTCTGGTAGTGCCCCTGGTCGTTTGTAGCTCTAGTGGTTAGCTACCTTCATGAGTATTCATGTCAGATTTTCAGAAGAAGAGTTTGCTATTGTAATGCTCTGCTGTTAGGCTGTCTGTGTGAGAAGGAAATCCTAGTGCCTTGACAAGAAGAAGTAGTTTCATATATCTTGTAATCAGACAACCTCTCAATCTTCTTGATTAACTTCTCAAACTGAGCCTTTTAATCATATGGGTCATACAGAGGCATTTTCATCAGTTTAATTTGTATTATTCTTCACTTTCTTCTCCAGTCCTTTCAATGACCCCTTTTGAATTTGATGTCTGTAAGCTGTATTTAAATATCAAGAATATTTCTGGAAGCCTTCTACCAAAATAAAATTTTCTCCAGAAACTTTTCTTCTCTTTTAATGTCCACAGTTTTTATATCAGCTCTTCTGCTACAGCATATCACTCTCAACTAGCTAGATGTTTAATCATGACACCTAAAATCCCGTCACTGTTTTTCCAAGATACATTCTCTGTTCTACAGGAAAGACCAGAATACCTTAATGTTTAAATTCTTTTTCTTTTGGCTGTAAGAAAACACAATTATACCTAGGAAAGTAATCACAATCAATTTTTCTACTTGTTACCCTCGTATCTGACAATTTTGCCAATGCCAGTCATCAGCAAGCTTTATAAAGTCATTACAATGCTTAGTTCCAGCTCATCAATGGAAATAGTGTTAGCTGTGCCACAAACTGTCCCCATTTGCTACTAAAAATCTCAGCCATTTCTCTACATGTGCTTTCATTCTGCCCAGTTCTATTTTTTAACTGAAAATATGAATCAAAATGGCATTGTGGACACTGTATCTACTGTTACTTTTAAAAAATGAAACTTTGGATCTAAGAAGGCAATGGAATTAGTTTGATAATACTGAGTCTCAGTAAAGTCTTATTGACTGACATTCAGGACCAGCTCTAGCTTTGTCAATGCAAACAGAAAATGTCTTAATAGTTATATATATATCTCTTATCTCAATAGGGTCAGCAAATGGAATAGTAATAAGGTAGGCTAAAGCAAAAACTGTAAAAATCTTTCATCTAGATCTGCTCTGTCTTAGTCTGCTGTTGTTTCTCCTGGCGCTTGTCGTGTAACCCCACAACAGAATTTCGACTTCAACAGCTGTTAATCGGTGATTTACTTCAGAAGTTATGCTTTGAATTACATACTCTTTTTTTGCTTGATCTTGCTAAAGCAATTTGCACTTTGAACCAGGGGATGGTCTAATGACTAGACTACAAGTCATGTGAACAAAGTAGCTGCATAGACTAAAGCCTGATGAGGCAGGGATAAACTTGAGTGCTTTGTTGAGTTGTACTAGTAACTTGTTCAACTTCATTCCAGATTCCAAATGTACATGGATGAAACGTGAGTTGGGATATAATTGTTGTTGGGTTTGTATTTTGCAGAATATTACATGCTAAGAAAATATAGTCATTACGTTTTCATTTGAAAAGTGTCTTACAAGGATACAGGCTTAAGAATAAGTTACTAATTAGACGGTGTGGCTTAAATTTCATTGTGAATCTTAACATTTCTAAGTATAAATCATGTAAGAGATTAACCTTGAGCTTTTTTGAAATTCATTGAGACAGCAAGATTTTGTAAGCAGCATTTGAGATGACGGGCAAATGAACCAGGATTGGAATTACTGTAACTGCCCATCACATGCTATGGCTTTGTAAGATGTTGCATTTTCTATCCATTGTAAATAATTCACCATTCTTTTTTGAAAGATTCTGGAGTAAATTAACGTGTTAGTTGAATGAAGGGTTTCCCGTAATAAATTTTCCTGTTTCCATTAAAAAATTCAATCTTCTCTTTTCCATTATTCAAACTATTCAATAGTTTGGACTATATAATAGATTAGATTCTCACGCTTGATTTGGATTGAAAAGTGGATGGCTTTTCAGATGAGACAAAGCTGTTCCAGTAGCTTGTAATATGCCTGCAGGAGTGCATCATGTTCAAAATGTTGGTGACAATATCCAGTTCTGAGGGGAAAGGAGACCAGCTTCCCTTTTTTTTTTTTTAACCACCAGACATAATATTAGGAGACCATACTTTCTGTACTGTGCTTGACAAAAGGACACAGCATTAAGTTCAGCAGTTCCTACAAACGGTAATGCTGTTCGCGGGTTGACTGAGTTACACTTGAAGGATCAGTTGTGAAGGGGTCACAGCTCTAAGCAGGCTCTCCTTACTTGACAGCCCTGTTCAGGAGTTCAGCTAAGGAGATGGAGGTAGGAGCCATATGGCTTGGATTACCACACAGTATAAAATCTAGAGATGAGGGGGTACAGGGACTTCTCTGGAAGGCGGCTGAGGGGTCCATGATCCCCTCAAACAGGAAATACAGAGATTGGCATATTTTTGCCAAGCCTGGTAAGTGATATTGTATTTGGCGTTGAGAAGAACACTTGTTAACAATCATTCATAATAAAGCCAAGATCTTTTTTTTTTTTTTCTGTTGCAACTGAATTCTTCCATCATCAAAAAAATAACAATTTAGCTGATTTCACAGGATGCGGTACCATTCTTTTTGTTAATGTGAAATTGTCCAAAACACTTAAGGAACTAGAAGCATGTAGATAATACTAGTGTCAATATTATAGCTCTAGCAAAAATGCAATATAAAAATTAAAGTATTTGTACATGCGTATAGTTCATACTGGTGGGAACTCCACGTGTAATCACTTTTCCTGGTGAATGTTCTTACAAGGAAAGAACAATGCAGCATCACAAGCGCTCTGGTACTCAGTGGTGATTAGCCTGATTAAGTTATAAGGTACTCACAATAAGTAACTTAAAAATACATAATATTCAGAGATATGAGCAGGAGAAAATAGGCTTTTCATCTGAATAATGTAGCTTCTACCCTTCAGTGTGTGCCTACTGTCAACTGTTCAAAAAATGGCCTTTTGCCTTGGTAAAACAGAAAGAACATAGTTTCTTTTAAGCGCTAATTTTCTGACTTTTGTGAATAAGGCATACAGTGATAATGTATCTCAGCATTCCTCGGCTTTAAGGGAACACATGGCAACACTGGCAGAGCTTGGCTTCTTCACTTCAAAACTTTGATCCACCACAGAGTGTGGCTTGTTACTTTTCCTAGGAGTTTGTTCTCTCTACCTGACAGCAGAGTTAAAGATTCCCACCCTGCCCAAAGCTGTGTGTTGAAACATTTAACTTCAATATAAGTTTCTTAGCTTAATCCTTTAATTCAGAAAATGAAACTCAAGAGAGACGTGAGTTCTGGGGAGCAAATAAAATGCTATAGTTTCATCTAATGAGTATATTACAGATGTTTGCAGTTGGAACTTAAGAAACACTGGGTAGTGAGTAACATTCAAAAAATACTCCCCTAATTTTTTTCACTTAAAAATTTTCCTTCAGACTGTGTATATTTATTCTCAACCTGATTATGCAGTTTGAATTTTTCAGCCAAAATTCTCTTTGACCTCCTCATAATGATTATGCTACAAAATGCCTTCAAGTATTTTTTTTAAACAAAATCAATAAGCAATTGTAATATTTGGTATCTGTAGATCTCTGCAGCAAAAGCTCTTTTTTCTGTCACGTTAACTCTGGAGGCACTTATTCCATCCTTATTGGGTTTTGTTTTCTTTTTTTTCTTGCAATATTGCCAGCATCATTGCTAAACATTTATGTACAGCTGTGCAAGCACTGTCATAATGATTTGACAATATTTTGCAAGCGAGAGAAACTCCGGATTTGCATCTTTGGTAGCTTTATCCTGACTTCTCATAGATGCCTTTCTACCAGCAATACTTATTGTGTACCACTCAGATTTCAGCCTTTGTTGTTTGATTCAGCTACAAAACTGGGAAATTTCCATATCTAGTATTTGCTCTAATTGCCTCTGATTTGTCTTTATACATCACAAATATGCAGAAACAGAAATACATTGACTTCATAAAAAGGATATTAAATATAGGAATGACTGAAATGCTCAGAATATTCAGATACTATTTGGTAGACTTGCTTATTTTCAATAATATACTCTAGGATATCATGTAAGAGGCAGAGAGAACATCTCCAGGCCTGCCTTGTGCTGAACTACGACTGATAAACAACATGTCTTTCTTTAATTATTATTATTTTTGTCTGCGGAGAAATTGAACTAAACTACCCACTCAATTCTAATCCACAGACCAGCTAGCTGAAGAGGCAGCCTTTCCAATTTGGATTCCAATTTAGACAATAAATTGAGATCCTTATCCTATCATCTGCTTGTGCCCTGCTGAGTGCACTAGAAGAACACAACCATAAAAAACCCAGCTAGTTTTAGGGAAGAAGTGGTCATGGTAGGTATTTATTCAGTTCAGAGATTTATAACCTAATAATGGAATATTTTGATTGTTTTAAATGATAAACAAGTTGTAAATTTTTTATTTTCTACACTGGCATAACTCAGATACAAAGGATACTGTTTAGTAGCGACTGCTATACTGATGAGAAGGGAGCGCTGGCACCGTGCTTTTCGTGAAAGAGAAGATTTCTAATAGTACAAGTGTCAGATAACATTTGCAGAAAATTTTGACAAGGTTTTTGTTTTCTGTGTATATCTGATTTGAAAAGATTATTTTTTAATACATCACAAAAAAAAGTCTGGAATTTAAAAATAGTTTGCTGTGTAGGGATTAAAATCATCATAGAATTTTTCTTTTTTTTTTTCAGCTTTTCAGAGTAGAGAGTGGAGACCATCTGTCTATTAATTTTTTTCCCAAGTAACAACTGTAATTATTTTGTAGTATCACATAGCTTCATGTTTAAGCATTCCACTTGTATGAAATACTTTTTTTTTGACACATCTCAAGGGTATGCAAAAATACCTTTTCCCAACTCAGTCTGGACTGAATGTTAACCTGTAGCTCATGGCTTAGTTTTTTTTGCTTGGCCAAGGTGCATCCTCACTTTAAAAAAAGTCTTCCTTTTTTTTTTTGTACACATCTCAATTTAAATATTTGCAGAATGCAGTTAGCACAGAATTGACATTTATCATAAGACTGTTCTTGAAATATAAGATTTACTGAGCAATTTAGGTGTGGGAGGAACCCAGCTTTCATCCTGGATGCATGATGTTCTGAAAATAGAAATGGTATTTCCGATGCTTGATTATGATCCAGCTAAGTTGATATATGCTGGCAAGGCTTTTGGGGAGCTGCAAGCATATTTGATCTTCAGAACATCTCTGTAGTTTGAAATGAAATCTCCCCTTCTTCCAGCTGACCATTAGACAATGGGGCAATCACCCTTTTGAGTTTTGAAACTCCAGAGGACCTGAGTTCCAGGAGAGTGTGGATCTGTCCAGGTTTTAAGATCTGTGCAGGGCTGGATTTTATTTTGCAAATGTGACCATCACTTTCTGTCTTCTGAGAAATGTGTCTATGTTGCCTTCCAAATATTTTTAATCTGAAAACTAATGGTATAAAGTCTCCTGTATTAGGCCTCTGACTGCGATAGTGAACAGGAAGGCAGCAGGCAGAAGGGATGGGACTTTATTGTGGTCAAATATAATAACTAGGATGGAAAGTTAGAAAATTTGTGGGTTTTTGAACATGTAGCTTTGCATAAATAAGACAAGTTTAGACATGAGTGGCTTATTGAAAGACAAAATATATAGTTACAAAGCTATGTATTTATTGATGTGATTAACAATTCTTAAAATAGTTCATTAGTGATATTAATATTATTTTAAAAGAAGATATACCATGATATTTATAGCACAATTATAATCTTATTTTAGAAAGGCTAACTTACATGACATTTTTTTCCTTGTATGTAACCACAGTACTAGATCAAAACAAACCCGTATGTCATTAAGTAGTCGGAGAGTGCCGTACCTGCCCGTAACGTTTCTGTACTCTAACGGCAAGTGCAGTCCCGTGCGTTAACTCCTTGTGATGTATAGCTACATACACGTGTTGGCAGGGACAAATAGCACTTCAGCTTCAGCCTGGGGAAAATGAGACAGGTGGAATTTGCAAACTTTGCAGACTGCGGTGTTTGTAATGAGGAGCCATGCTTCTTCATGGCGTGCTGAGGGACACATGCTGGGGAACCAAGAACTGAACCAGGCCCAGGCTGGAGAGTCACAGACCACTACTGTCAGGGACGCTCTTGGGATAAGTTTAGCTATGACACCAGTACCTTTCAACTCCACTTTAGCTTTTACTTCCAGTGCCTTGGGAGGAGAGCTGAAGTAGTGACATTTACTGAAAGGACAAGACATTCTGCATGTCTAATTTTTATTTTTCAAGCCTGCATTATACCTAATAAGACACCAGCTAGGTAAGCTCAGCTTTTCTACAATAGCTGCAGAGTTTCATACTTTCTCTGTGCTGCACGTGGCTACCAAGTTGCACCTAAAGGTTGAAGACAATGTTCTTTTCAGGTTTTTGTTAATTTATTTGCTTTTCTTATGCACTTTTCATCATACCAGGTTTTAATTATGTTTCAGAATTTATCTGGTCTTGGTAACATTGTTTTACAGTAATCAAGTAATCTAGAAACTGTTTTCACTTTCTCTCTACTCCTTTACAAAACACAAGTGTTTGAAAAATCACATAGAGATCCCAGTACACTCCATCTTTTTGGAATTCTGATGTAAAATCACCAAATCGTTGAGGTTGCAAGGCACATCTGGAGGTGTCTGCTACAACTTCCCAGCTTAAAGCAGAGTCAACTAGAGCTCAAGGTTGTGCCCAGTGGTGTTGGAAGATCGAGGCTTCACAAACCCTCTGACCAACCTGTTCTACTGTACTAACTGTAAAGTTTTTCCTCTTGTTGAAGCCAAGTTTCTTCTATTTTGATCTGTGACCATTGTCTCTTGTCCTCTCACTTGCTACTACTGAGAGGCCTGCCTCCATCTTCTGTACTCTCTCCCATCAGCTAGTTATACACATCGATAAGAACCTTCTAAGCTTTCCCTTCTTGAAGCCTTCCCAGCTCTCTCAGCCTTTCCTTGTATGGCAGAACTCCAGTGCAAGTGTCATTTTTGTGACCCTTCACTGGACTCATTCTAGTATGTCCATGTCTCTTCCGTCCCAGAGAGCCCAGAACTGGACATGTTCCAGGTGTGGCCTCAGCAGTGCTGAGCAGAGGGGAAGGATCACGTCCCTCAGCTCACTGGCAGTCCTTTTTCTAATGCAGCCCAGGGTGCTGTTGAACACCTTTTGCTGCAAGGGCACACTGCTGGCTTATGTTCCACTTACTATGCAACGGGACCCTCAGGTCCTTCTCTGCAAAGCTGCTTTCTAGCTGGTTAGACCCTGCCTGTGCTGGTCCGTGGGCTTGTTCCTCCCCAAGAGTTGGACATAGCACACCTCTTGTTGAACTCATGAAGTTTCTGTCAGCCCATTTCTTCAGTCTGTTGAGGTCTCTCTGCATGGCGGCACAAGCCTCTGGTCTCTCAAACACTTCGCACAATTTTGCATCATCTATAAACTTGCTGAGGCTGCACTTTGTCCTATCATCTACATAACTTAGGTTATGATAGTCAAAATGCTCATCTCCACACCGATACTAATCCCTGTGGTATTTTCCTTGACTGCCTTTCCCTTGAATTGGTGAAGAGAGGGATGGATGTTAGGGGATAGAGGTGCTGCACACAAACAACCAAAGAGCACTTTTTAATTTCCTGTTAGTGTGACAAGGGGGTCCAGAGCAGCAGTTTAGATGTAAAGGATGCTGGACTTAGGAACTTTGTGAGACTAGTTATGAATACATATGTAAACGTAGGATTTTTCAGATGGAAGGCCTCATTGTGACTTTGTTTTGAGTACCAGATTTATTAGTTTTGGGACGGTCTCACTAAAAAGGAAATAACCTTCACCATGTGTTTCTTACTGTCCCTATATGTCCTTTCTATCTCACACACATAACTTCTCCTAAATTTACTAGTACCTGTATTTGTTTCTGAAATGATGTTGCTCGTTCTGTTTAAATGGGTTTATATGCATTGCTTTAGAGAAATTTTAGGAAGTGTTTACATCTTGAAGTTACTGCTGCTGTGCTTAAACTGTATCTTACACATGCCCATACATAACAGTTCACTATTTTAGAGTTCATACTTAATAGACAATAAAAGCCTATTAAGTAACCGTCTGCTTGGATATATGTTATTTTTTCAATAATATTAATTTATTGGTTATTTGTTTACATAGGCTCTATTTAAATGTTTCTGTAGTTTGATTCATAATTGTACTGACAGCTGTGGATCCAGTAATCCATTTGTATAAAAATCAAAGTATTACAACCTTAAAGCTGGAAATTGATAAAATGTTAGACTAGAAGTTAAACCTCAAAGTCAGAGAAAGAGAGAAAAAACTGTTTATGACTGGAGTATTTATAAGATTATTTTAAAATATGATTCACACTAATGTGTGGGGTGATGGTAGCTTCAGAAATAAAGTTTAAAAATAAACAAAACAAAAAACCTTTTGGCTACTGCTCAGGCCATATTCTACTCTCAGAGAATTATTCAAATATTTTTCCTGCTGTAAATATTTGTAGAACTTCCTATATGGATTGGGCCAATTTGTAGGGAAAATAGTTTTGTGTTAGGTTAGTTTTGTGTAGGTTAGTAGTTAGTAGACCTCCATAGCCAAAGAGTACGGCTGTCAAATAGACTAGCTGCTGGTACACATGGCATGAGAGGGACCAGCAAGGTGTGCTGACCCTTGCTGGTGTATTTTCTTGAGAAGTTGAGAGGAGTTAATACTGGTGGGGAAGGCACTATTAGTTGGCACTCTACTGAAGAGCATTTTAGCCACGTTCAGTTTGTCACTGAATAGGATGGAAATGGAAATGTGTTGGGTGAAGAGTATTTGCAGTACAGCAGTAGCTGTGCTGTGGTCACCCTTGGCTGATGGCTCTGGTTTGCTGACAGAGAACCTCGCTGTTGCAGTTCTTTGGGCTGCTGGTGGAGAACCGAGACTTCTCCATTTCCTTGATGGCGACTTGTTAGATCGCCATATTCTCGGAAGCACCCAAATTAGTCATGTACTTCTGTGTGTCTACAAAATCCTGTCAGCAAGGCCGTGCAATAAAGCCATATCATAATTAATTCCCTCTGATTTACTCTTTACCCACCTAAAGCAGAGGTGGTTAAATGACAAGTAACTGCAAAAAGGTCTTTGATCTTTCTCTTGAAAAATGTTTAAATAATGCCTGATTTTGCTTTTGTTTGGATACAGTAAGTTAAGATGCGCACCCAGGTCATGTACGCTGCAGCAGAGCAGTGTGGCGTGGGGCAGCTGAAATGGGGGGGTCCTGCCAGGGGCTGGCAAGATGCAAAGTAGGATCGAGGCAGTTGGGGATATGGGAAGAAAGAAGGCTGAATTCAGCCAGCTATAGTTCACATCATGACAGAGCATGGCTTTTACAGACCCATTTTCAAGTGCTTTCATAAAACAATAGGGCCGATGTCATTAATTCATTTGTGTAACCAGATAAGCTTGAGCCCTGTGGAAGAAGGGGAAAACGACAGGAAAAGTGTGACGTCAGCAGCCCCCGTGAAGCTGAATTTGCCCCAGACAGTAACTATGCCAAGTGACCTGCAGCAAGGAATAGACTGACAAGGAATGATTCTTTATTTTGTCTTTACAGAAGTCTTAGGTTATTCTTTGGTCTAATAGAAACTTAGAAAGGCCTTGAAGGAAAAAGGGGAAGAAGGCCATCTTCTGTCAGATAGTCCTACTCTTTAGCTAGTGCCCCATTTGTTCTTGGCAGGTTGTTCTTCTGCAGCCATGAGAAAGGTTGCCCTGTCTGTCACATGCATAGCTCGTGTCAGAGCTCTAAAGAGTGAATGGCAGTGAAGGTAGGCTTGTTGTCACGTTTCAGTTGCTTTTCAGGTGATACCACGTATGTCTTGTTGGCCTCTGCCGAAGAGGAAATTGAAACAATCCTTTCTTTTCAAATACTTTGCTGAAAATGTAGTTCAGCCCTGAAAAGATGGTATCATGGGCTGCTGCTTCTACTGTCCTAGTGATTCAAGGTTATAATTTCAAGTTTTAGAAGTACAAATTGAGGTTACGTTTTCCTTCTCTTTTTCCTGTCTGAAATGTAACCTCAGACTGGATTTTAAAGGCAGCCAGGCTTCCTACATGTAATGTCCTGGTTAGGAGGACACCAGCAGTAATGCTGAACACACTGTACAAGCCAGAAAAAGCCACCTGTAATTTTCCAAGCTGCATTGGCTCTAAGTTTACAGAAGTAAAATTTATGTGTCTAATGCAAGTACTGACATGCTCAAAACTTATCTGCTTCATCTATTTGGAATCAAGTTACTTCCTAAATAACCATTTTCAATGCCATGTTTTATGGGCAACCTCACTTGCATGTAATCTGTTACCTTCACATCCCACTGATTTGAGTAAAATCTGAACTGCTTAGGAAAAATTGTAAGGGTCCGTTAATTGTTTGAGGTAAATGTATTTAGACACTGGATAAATAGTGTTTGGGATTCTAAAAATGAAACAAAAAAGATGTAGAACCCTCCCAAACAGCTCATGTTAACAGTTTTCAGAAAGATAGTACTTCTAGTGCAGGTGCAGTTAGAAGCAAAACTGCAGTTCTGTCAGAAGACCCTAGTGGTTTGGGTTGGGGTGGACAGGAATGACCTAAGCTGTCAAGCACCATTTTTACAAACTCTATCTGCTGCAGGAGAGTTTGCCACATGTAGATGTACTGGGAAACCCTTCTTGATCCTTCTGTCCTCGTACTGATGTTGTGCTCACTTGTGTGCTTGGGTGTTTCTGGATTCCCACGAGGCCAGGTCAGCTCGCCCTGTTAAGGAGGCAGGTGAGGGTGCTGGCAGTCATGCCAAGGTCATCTCTTGTCAGCGTCTCCAGCTCTGTGCTCTGTAGCTGCTTAGCACTGACCTGGCACACAGAGAAGTTTGTGATAGAGCAGTACCTGTGTTCTTGTGCAGGCTTTTTTTTTTTTTTTTTTTTCAATTATACATCAAATCTTCAAAGTGCTTCTGCTATTGTAAAGCAGGCTTTGTAGTGCACGTGAGCCTTGAGGAGACAGTTTTTCCTTGTAATATGGAAACATTAAAGGTGTTTTGGGCTCAGGGTGCTGCAGAAGAACGTGTTTTCAGATTGAATCTGTCAGTGGTGAAAACAATGACTTAAGGAAAAATAGGACACAAAATTTTTATCCACCATTAGTGTGCATGGCCTGAACTTCACGTGAACTTCACCTATGTATGCAGAGATGAAGAGCTGCCTTCTCTGAGACCAGAGGCATTTATTTTCCTTGAAGCCTGGAATCTGGAATTAAAACTAACCTGTGTTTGCCATCCTAGAAGATGAGAAAATGCTGCAATGTGTGAATGGAACGTGTATATACTGTGGTGCTTATGGAAACAAGCAGCTGTTCTTCTGCTATAGCTTTGTGTCTATTCTTTGCTGTCCTGTGCTTTTTCTCTCTTAATTACAGACAATGTTTCCATGTTGAATAAAAAGTTAATAAATATACAGGACCAAATAATGTTTTAACTACTGGTTTATGTATGGTGGTGGTAATTATAGTAAACCTCGGTTTCCTTAATGTCTCTCCATTTGACTATATTAATGGCAGTATATTTTGGAGTACTTTATTAAAGACCTCTTTAAGAATAATAGAAGTTGTATTGCTATTGTTCTATTTTATAGATGATCATAAAGTATTTTCAGAATTCTTGCTTTCTTTCAACAACCTGTTTGAAAACCATTTCCTCTTTTTTCATTACTTGAAAGAAAGAAAGAAAGATACTTGTCCATGGAGAAGGAAGACAATTTTCAGTCATAGTTTCCTGAAAAAATTAAATCCAAGTCATGGTAAGATGAGGATGGAATTAACTTAAGGAACAAAAAGTCCAGTCTTACCTGATATCAGAAGACTGCTGTAATACATTTCAAGTACTAATCTTGCCTCATCTTCAGACTGGCTGAATTTGTTCTACACGCTCCTGTGGAAAACTATATTCCTCCAAGAATGATTTTTGAGTAATGCTGTGTTATTTCCTTCTTGCTCCTTCAGTTTAACACCACTGATTGTCTCTTGTCTGGCCTTTTTTACAGCCACTTTGAAATCTTGTACCATCCTCCACTTTTTTTTTTAAAGCTACTAACTTGGCAGTGTCATCTGGTAATGGGTTAAATGCCTGATGGAATTCCAGATATATTAGATCTACATTTCCCTTTTTGACTCTTTGAGACAGATTTATCACTTTATGTACTGTGTGAAACCTTAATAAAATCAAGTGCATTTATTTATTTTCCTGTTGACCATTATAATTTGAATTATTAGTAAATTTTTAACTTTGGAAGTCAGCCTAGGCTTGAGTTGTGGTTGGTTTAATTTCTTTCCCTCTTTCTTCAATATGTGCAATTCTTTGTAAAGTCTGTTTAGAAAGTGCCATCCCCAGCTTGATAGATTAATACAATTTGTGATTATCATTGTTATTTCAGTTTTGGACTACAGAGTACAGAGTTCATTATGGGGTGCAGAGTATACTCCATGCTTTGAATTTTCCTTACCATGATCCCTCAGTAGAACATGATTCGTACTGAAAACAGGCCAGATATAATTTTTGGCTCTATAGAGATCACTTTTAATTCAGTCCCATTCTAACAGCAAAGTTGTCCTGTATTGCAGTCAAAACTATAGAGGTGTCCTGTACAGTTCTGTGTGGAACTGTATTGTTCAACACAAAAAAATATTGAAATGGTTTCAGCACTAGAGATTCTTAAAATTTTCTTTATTAGTGAGTCTTTTCATGTTTTCTTTATAGATTTTTTCCTTACTCATTGTATTCTTTAAAATAGAAAACTGTTAAGATCTGGACACAATTTTTTACAACTGAAGACTGGTAATGCATCCCAACCAGTGCTCGTCCACCCTGCTTTGAGCAGGGGTTTGAACTAGATGATTGGGAGTAAAAGTCTGTCTCAGCTTTTGACACTGCCCTGAAGCTAACTTGCATGTACTGGTCTTCCTCAAAACAGTCACAAAACACTTGGCTTGCTTAATTGTTTTCAACAATAGGCCTTAGCATTTCTATACAGTGAGAAATTAATTTTGTCAAGTCCAGACCAGATTTTATGTGATTTATGTTCAGGGAGAAAAAAAAAAAAAAAAGGTTCCTCTTTTCATACTAGCTCTGGTTTTCCAGTGCAAACAGATTTAGCTTTTTGATTGGACTGTTTCCGAGCTGCACTGAACAAGTAATACAAAATTCTTGATGTTACAAACAGATTTTAAACTTAGATTAAAATATTTAGAGAGAAAGAAGTTGCAGGGTTAGTAAAATGATGGGATAACTCAGTTGAGAACCCCTCAAAATTTAATCTAGTGTAATTAAAGAAAGGAAAGCTAAAATAAATGTAGAGCTGGTAACTTTTATGTGTATGTAATATTTCTAATGATGGAACATGTAATTAGGGTGGACGTGGAGGGGAAAGTATCCCTTACTGGCACGAGCTGTAGTGAAAACTTCCCTGCATTCTGGATCTATCAGCCATGGAGAAGAAAGAATTTTAATGAGTTGTTTTAAACAACTGTTGTTGAGGCGTCCTAGAGAGGGATTTGCATAGGTGGCCAAGAACTGAATTTTCCTGTGGTTCAGGAACCTTTTCACCAAAACAAAGGGCTTTTAAAAAATTCTATGTGCCAATGTAAAGCTCAGCCGGTAACTTGAGAGCTGTGTTTTGATTTGCCTTCTCTGCTTTTTCAGCAGAGTCAGCAGAGCTCCCAGGGAAGGATGTGACGGTGCAGGTGGCAGGCTGCAGGGAATGCCACAGCCTCTTGCTGGTAGCAGGGGTAAGCCCTGAGCACGGCTGTGTGCGGTGTGAGCAGGTAGATGACCTACTCAGCTGAGTGGCACAACTGCATGATGAGGTTGAAAGGCTGCAAGCTGAAGTAGAAAGGCTCAGGTGCATTAGGGAGGCTGAAGTAGAGATAGACTGGTGGAGCCAGGCTCTGCCCTCTCAACAATGGAAACAGGAGCACCTGCTAGACAGCACCCAGGACCAGGGGGCCCCTTATCCTGCCCCACTCAGGTGGAAGGTAAAAGTCTAAATGAAAGGGGCAAGTGGAAGCTAGTTCATCGCTGTGGCAGAAGGTGAGCACCCCCCTGCCTGCCTCGCCTCTGCAGGTGCCTCTGGGAAATAGATATGAGGCCCTGCTGGAAGACGGCCAATCTAATGGGGTTGTGGACAATGGGCAGCCTATACCAGAGGTCTTACCACAGTCAGGTAGGCCTTCCAGCCGTATAACAACCTCTTCCACAAGGAAGAATAGAAGTGTTCTTCTTGTTGGTGACTCGCTCCTGAAGGGAACAGAGGGCCCAATATGTAGAGTTGACCCTCATTATAGGGAAGTCTGTAGTCTACCTGGAGCCAGAATCAGGGATATCACTAGGAAACTCCCCAACCTGGTGCAGTCGACAGACTATTACCCACTTCTGATCTTCCAGACAGGTGGGGAGGAACCTGCATCCCATAGTCTGAGGGGAATGAAGAGAGACTTCAAGGCCTTGGAACAGGTGGTGAAAGATTTCGGGGCACAGGTTTTTTTCTCTTCCCTCCTTCCATTTTCGGGACATGATATGGGATGGAGTAGAAGGATCCAGTCCATAAATACCTGGCTTCATGACTGGTGCTACAGGCAGGGCTTTGGGTTCTTTGACCACAGCTGGTTTTATAAGACATCAGACCTGACAGTAATGCGTGGGAAAGGCATATGTCCCAGCGGAATAAGGGTTCTAGGGCAAGAATTAGCAGGGCTCATTCATAGAGCTTTAAACTAGATTTGAAGGGGGATGGAGTTGTAGCTGGTTTTGCACCCGTGGGGCAGTATTCTAGTATTTATAAAGACCAGGAGGCGTCCCACCCACCGAGGGTGAAGTCAGTGTACACAGCTCGATCTCTGAAATGCCTGTACATGAATGCACGCAGGATGGGGAATAAACAAGAGGAGTTAGAAATCTGTGTGCGGTCAAGGGATTATGATCTGGTGGCAATTACAGAAACGTGGTAGGACTGCTCACATGACTGGAATGTGGTCATGGGTGGCTATGTCCTTTTTAGGAAAGACAGGCCAGCAAGGCGAGGTGGTGGAGTTGCTCTTTATGTGAGAGAGCAACTAGAATGTATTGAGTTTTGTCCAGGGGCAGATGAGCGAGTTGAGAGTTTGTGGGTGTGAATTAAGGGGAAGCTAGCGTGGGCGATACTGTTGTGGGTGTCTATTATAGGCCACCTGATGAGGACAAGGAAGCTGGTGAGGCCTTCTACAGGTAGCTGATAGCAGCCTCGCAATTACAGTCCCTTGTTGTCATGGGGGATTTTAACTAC
>VZZY01007871.1:132391-157067 GCA_013400335.1 Eurystomus gularis | reverse complement strand
GGTGGATAGATGATGGTAGAGCAGTGGATTTGGTCTGTCTTGATTTCAGTAAAGCATTTGACACAGTCTCCCACAGCATCCTTGCAGATAAACTGAGGAAGTGTGGTCTGGATGATTGGCTAGTGAGGTGGATGGAGAACTGATTGAAGGGAAGAAGTCAGAGAGTTCTGATCAACGGTGCAGAGTCTAGTTGGAGTCCTGTGTCTAGTGGAGTCCCTCAAGGGTCAGTACAGGGACCAGTACAATTCCATATATTCATCAACAACCTGGATGAGGGAACAGAGTGCACTGTCAGCAAGTTTGCTGATGACACAAATCTGGGAGGAGTGGCTGACACACCAGAAGGCTGTGCTGCCATTCAGCAGGACCTCGACAGGCTGTAGAGTTGGGAAGGGAGAAATTTAATGAAATACAACAAGGGCAAGTGTAGAGTCTTGCATCTGGGAAAGAACAACATCAAACGCTATTACAGGTTGAGGACTGGCCTGCTGGAAAGCAGTGTAGAGGAAAGGGACCTGGGCGTCCTGGTGGACAGCAGGATGACCATAAGCCAGCAATGTGCCCTTGTGGCCAAGAAGGCCAATGGCATCCCGGGGTATATTAGAAAAGGTGGCGTTAGTAGGTCCAGAGAGTTTCTCCTTCCCCTTTACTCTGCCCTGGTGAGACCGCATCTGGAATACTGTGTCCAGTTCTGGGCCCCTCAGTTCGAGAAGGACAGGGAACTACTTGAGAGAGTCCAGCACAGAGCCCCAAAGATGATTAAGGGAGTGGAACATCTCCCTTATGAGTAAAGGCTGAGGGAGCTGGGTCTCTTTAGCCTGGAGAAGGGGAGATTGAGGGGTGACCTCATTAATGTTTATAAATATGTAAAGGGTGAGTGTCAGGAGGATGGAGCCAGGCTCTTCTCTGTGATGTCCAATGATAGGACAAGGGGTAATGGTGGCAAGCTGGAGGATAGGGGGTTCCACATAAACATAAGGAAAAACTTTTTCATTGTGAGGGTGACAGAGCACTGGAACAAGCTGCCCAGAGAGCTTGTGGAGTCTCCTTCTCTGGAGACATTCAAGACCTGCCTGGACGCATTCCTGTGTGACCTAGTCTGGCAGGGGGGTTGGACTTGATCTTTCAAGGTCCCTTTGAACCCCTAGCATTCTGTGATTCTGTGAAGTAGAATTTGGTTTTATCAAGCAAGCCATCTCAGCAGTTGAATTCTTCTGTTGAGAGGTTCTGAGATATGACCTCAGTACTACCCCAACTGGTCTCTTAAATTTTTACAAGTGATAAGAGCATATAGCTAAGCCTCCTGTATTTTTTTTTATGTAACATGAGAACCTTTAATATTTGTGAAGTCACTTCTCTAGTGTATTAGGGCCAGATTGTATCGGAAAATTTTGAGATAATGAAATAACAAGTAGTAGTCCAATTTACTCTCAATTTTGGTCTCCCCAATTTGTGGAGAGAAAGATAGTCTTTGGGGCATCTAGAAGGAACAAGAATATGGCATTTCAGGGATATGCTTTTGTTTTTCATGGATAGTAGTGGGATTGCTCAAAACAGGAGTGAGAGCTGAACTACAACAAGGTTTAGGAAACAAATCTGCCATTCAGCTGTTACAAAATCAGCTGCCTGATAATAGGGGTAGACAAGGAATTTGGAACTTCTTTCAATATGCAGACAGTGAGTGACAGATAGGTTACAGAAAAGCCAAACGGAAGAAGGAGGTTGTGAGTAGAAGTTCCAACATCCACTGAGCACTTGTCTTTTGATTTGATCTGATTTTCAATCTAACTCTTACCACTAGCACAACTCTTTGTGGTGTGCCTGCCTGGCAAGGCTTACAGTACAAATGGGTGCACACAGGGTCAGGAAATCACATTGCCAAAGCTCTCTTGCAAAGTTTTAACTCAGTATTGGCATGCGTAGATTATATACATATACCAAGATGAAAAGACTGAATATTTAACCAACCTGTGAAAATTCGTTTTCTGGATGTAGAGAATATTTAAGTAGAAAAGTGATTTTATCTTTCTGTTAACAAAAGTTCAAAGGATTGTTTTTGTTGTCAAGTAACTTTCACAGCATTTTATATGGCAATATTCTGCTAAGAATAAAGATGATTCAAAACATTAGTGCTCTCAGTATTACTAGTATGATATCTGGAAGATCATTTTCTTCAAGATTCTACAAGGATACCCTTTTACTCTTCATGGATATTCTCTTTAATGCCTACATACTATTTTTGAAAATGGAATTACAATGCTTTCTTACATCTGTCTTTACTGAATGTCTGACTTATGAGCCTGTTTTTGCATGCATAGTCTCTCCTGTCTTATATTTTAGTCGCTGGTATGCAATGAATAATGGAACAAATACTATTTTCTTATGAAACTGATTCTCATTATACCCTCTGAGCCTTAGTGGTGGAAAAAGCCAGAGTAGAAACACTGCGTGCTTACAGCAAAGCTCCAAATCTGTCTAAAGGTTACATTTATTTTTTGTCAACTTGCATTAATATAATTTTAGTCATTTTCAGTAATGAATGTGTGATTAAAGGTTATCCATATAGCTAAATAGCTGTTATTACCATGTGCCACTTTAGTTACTTGATAATTTGTCAACTCTGTATACAAACAGACAGTTTACAAATAAGAATTTTCACTCCCATAGTTAAAATCATAAATCAATAGCAATTGTTCAGGGGTTGGTCCAGCTGCTTATTACCCACCTAGCAGGCTGAATTACCTTTACATTCATCCAGCGTTTTAGCTTAGAAAGTCATTCTCTGCTTCCTATATATTAATCCACTGAAATGTAAATTTAAGACCCATCATTTCTTGCATACGTGATTCGTGCTAGAACAACTGAGTTTCTCCATTGCTCGGTGTTTCTGGTGGTACAAGATACTGATTTACGCAGTTGTATGTGTATTACTTTATGTAAGAATTACCAAGTAGCCAGCATCACAGATTAAGATTATTTCAAATAGAGACCTGGAGGGACCATCCTGGGCTGTAGTCCAGTTCCTTGAAACTGAAACTAACACCAGCTCTTTCTGATAAACTTTTGGTGGAAGTTTTCTAAAAAATTCCAATGACCAGCTTGAACCTGTTTGTTCTTAACCCACCTTTATGCTTCCACTGATTCTTTCTGTTTCTCCTGTCGTTTAGCCTTGCTACATTATAAAAGCCAATTGTGCTCCCTTCTCAGACTTCTGTTGTCTCATCTAAGTTCACCAAACTCTTCTGACTTTAACTTTGATCAGTTTTTATTTTCAGTCCTAAAAAATGAGAGTTAGCTAAACAAATTCTGAACAGCAGAATACTGAAGGAGTCTCCCACATGCTTGCTACAACTTCATGTCCAGGACAGTACTTCGAAGTTAGCCCAACTTTAAGTGGGGACCAAATGATACCCAAAGGTAATTTCAACCTGAATTATTCTATGATTCTTCCTCCTTCATCTCAATAGAAAATAATTTGTTCAACACATCTATTAAAATTGGCTTTTTAAATGTACACCTCAAATCACTTCCTTAATCTTCCCTTAAAAAGAATCAACAAAATCTTGCTCTCTGCAGGATCTTCTCCTGTTTCATGGCAGTGTTTCATGTCCACACATCTGGTGGGCAATGCAGAAATAAAACACTACGTGTAGTGTAGAGATGACTACCACACAGTCTGTTCAATGTCAGAATTCAGACCATGTATTAACATTAAAAATATTCTTTGTTAGTTACAGGGGACTTCCTGCCATAGTGTCAGCACAGTAGAAGTTCGCTCCTGGCCCAAACCGGCCTAAGCTGCAGGAAAGGGAATAGCAAAATTATCAGCTAAGTAAAAAGAAACATCCTGCCTCTGCATTTTCTTCTGTAGGAGGGGAGAAGCAACAGAAAGAAAAAGAAAGACTTGTTTACATGGAAAGAGGGGAAGGTGAAGAGCCCTGAAGGGGTTTCTTGGAAGGAGCTGAGTGAAGCTATTGTGAAGAGGCTGCAGGGGAGAGGAACTGAGAAGAGCTGTGATGTGCAGTTTCACACAGTGAGGGGCTGTGTGTGTATGTGGGGAGTTTCCTGCGTGAAATGCGCTTTCTTCAAGGTAGAGGCTGTCTGGCTTCTGTCTGCATTATTTCCCTAAGGAAGTGCTGAACTCAAAATGGAATGTCTCTCAAAACCTAGAGAAAGTCACTTTCTTATTAGTTATCAAGGACAACACAGAATAAATATTGTAGCTGAAATAGTGATACAAAAGTATGGTCATACTTAAAATGATTTACCTAAAACACTGGTCAGCATGAGGCACTCAGCTCGATCTGCATGTTAAGGCTTAGGAGCCTTGTGCAGAAGGGGTGTCTGCACCGGCTGGTCTGTAATGAGAGGATGAGGAGCTTTGTGTTACTAGTAGTGTTTTGCCTGATCTAGCAGTTAGCTATACCAGGAGAAACTACTGCAGTCTCTTCGTGTACGGAAGTGGGTTTCCTTAAAGAAGTTTTCTTTATATTGCACCATATTTCTTTAGAAATTAATGTTCTGGTACAAAAAGGTACCGAACAAGTGTGTTGTAATGGAGTTCCGTAACTAAAATACTACATTGTTTTCTCTACAGTGTTGAGGCTTCATAGGAATGATAGGGAATAGCCTGATGGTTACACTCAACTTAGATACCGCTTCAATTCCTCACAAATGAATAAAACTGCATTACATCTACTGCTGTCATGTTGTACACAAGTACTTTAATAACTGAAATATTGGGGTAAGAGGGAGGAGGGAAAAAAGAAACTAGACCTCATTTTATCTTTCAGGGTGCTGTGTTGTTTTCTTTAAGCGTTAAAACCATTACCATATTTTCTGTGCAACGCTGTCTATAAGGCACGCATGAAGAAACAGTTTTATGGGTACTGATAAGCTGCATTGTGAGTTAGGCACCAAATTGCTCGGTTGCCTCAAGGCAGAGATGATTCTAATTTGCAAACTCCAATCTATTTCTTGAGCACTTAAGTTCCTTCCAAATATTATTTTAGATGCTGGTTTGGTTTGGATCAGATCCAAATATCACCACTGGGGTGGAAGAAATATGATAGTGTGCTACTATCTAAACTGCTAGAGTGTGGAGAAGCAGCAAAATTTAAAATTTAAAGAAGACTGAAGGGCGACCTCATTGCTCTCTACAGCTTCCTGATGAGGGGAAGGGGAGAGGGAGGTACCAAGCTTTTCTCCCTGGGATCCAGTGAGAGGACATGTGGGAATGGTTCAAAGCTGCATCAGGGGAGTTTTAGACTGGAGATCAGGAAGCATTTCTTTACCAAGAGGGTGGTCAAACACTGGAATAGGCTTCATAGACATGAGCTCAGTGCTCCAACCTGTCAGTGTTTAAGAGGCATTTGGACAATGCCCTTAACATGCTTTAAACTTTTGATAAGCCCTGAAGTGGTCAGGCGGTTGGACTAGATGATCATTTTAGATCCCTTCCAACTGAAATTATTCTATTCTGTTCTGTTCTGTTCTATTCTATTCTATTCTATTCTATTCTATTCTATTCTAATTCTAATTCTAATTCTATTCTAAATGTGTGCCTGTTGATGTACTTCAGTTTTGTGAGCTCCTTTCTGAAATAAAAGTATGTTGGAGCAAACAGGAAGAACTAACATTATTACCTTAGCAGAAATCCAGGCCTGAGCTACTTCCTTCTCTTTGTAAACAGCCTTCTTTATTGATTAATAAAGGGAAATTACAAATTTAAGCAATTTGATTTGATTTTAGCTTCTCTAAACAAGAATAAAGAATGGTTGTATTGATTCCGAGTTAGGATCTGTCTAGCCCAGTACCCTGTCTGGGATACGTAGGGGCCAGAAATGGGCACCAAGGGAAGAGTGAGAATAAGGCAGTCATAGAATACTTGTTTCCCTAATGCTTTCATTGCTTCCAACTTTAAAGTTAAATAAAATATAACAAGTATTTGCATGTGTTGTCCTGCAAATATCTTTTCCTTGGAATAGTAGAGCTTTGCAGGCTTCTGCTCTGAGAGGAGGAGTCTCTGTCTTCACTGTCACACCAGTAACTATCTGAAGAACTGAAACTAAAGGAGGGTGGCTGCTATTGCAAGCTAAGTAGCAAGTTTTGTTTCTAGGTGACTAAGCTAAAACTTCAGTAAGTATTTTTTGGAGGTCGGTATGTGTGAAATGAATTAAATAATATATATAAAAAAAAGGCTGTAAGGCTGTAATTGATACTCTTGAGGACTATTTCAGGAACAATCAGGTCAAAAACTACAGGGAAGCAGACTGTGTTATGCTCTCTCCTAAACAGCAGCCTTTGCTGCCCGCTTTGCAAGCACCTGAGCAGTGCCCTGTGTGGAATGTCGGCTGCGCTTGGCTTTCTGTGCATGCTCTGTACCTACGTAGCGCTCTTAGCAGTGTGGCACGCTGAACTTTATGTCACGTTTAAATAAGAAGAAATACAATGGTTATTATTAATAACCACTGCAGGAAAATTAGATATAACTAGAACTGGATGAGCTAAAAAGTTGCATTTCAAGAACAACCATGTCTGCAAACTTCTGCAAGTACTAAATACAGAGGAAAGCTTTGATCTTGGGACCTTTTCGAAAATTTGTCTGTGAATATTGCCCTCCACCATTGGAAAGAAGTGCAAAACATCCATAGCACAGCCACAAAGTTCTGCTATTGACTTTGTAAAACCTAGGGAATAACAATAATTTGTCTGGGAAAAATAAATAGACAGTTCTTTTTCTTTGTAGGCACTTGTAGCAAGGCCTTTGCTAGAAAGGTGGAAGTTAACCACCTCAATGGTTTTCTGGCATCTACAGCTAAGAAGAGCTTTCTAATAATTTAAAAAGTCAGTTTGAAATTTACAGGGTACAAAAGAGCAGCCATCAGTAAAATACTTGTGGATCTGTTGGGGGATGTTGTTTCTTCATTTTGGCACGTTTTGTTTTTTTACATCTTCCAGGATCATTGCAGGGGCTTGGATTAGGTTTTTTGGAACATCACAAGGACTTCTTGACGTGGTAGCCAGGTAGTTACCACAGCTGACTAATGGAGTGCGATT
The DNA here is from genome assembly GCA_013400335.1 of Eurystomus gularis. NCBI lineage: Eukaryota > Metazoa > Chordata > Aves > Coraciiformes > Coraciidae > Eurystomus > Eurystomus gularis. The sequence continues at coordinate 150,008 of VZZY01007871.1, read as the reverse complement.
AAACATTTGAGAGAGGTTACCGTGTCACATCTGTAGAGGTGACTACCAAAGTCAGAGATTTTGACATAGTTTTAAATTGGGTCACAAAAAAATTGCACTTGGAGATTGATATTTCTTCTGGTAATTTATTGAGGCGTTGGTACTTTTTCATATGATCATTTTAGGTAAAATTTATTCCTGGATTATTTTTTCCCAGTTAGTTGATACTAAAGATTGTTTACTATTTTGCAGATAACCTGAAGTGTAGTGCTGATTTAAAATCTGCTTCTCCTTTGCTTTAGATGGAATATTAGTTTCTCAACCTCCTTGCTTTTTGTGAAGTGCTTCTGAATCTTTTTTCTTCCACCTTTTACAGCCAGGATACCAATGTAAAAATTAGTGAGACTGTATTTGCCTGCAATTACACACAGCAGTGTTTCTGAAATTGGAAAGATCATGTGCTGATACAACTCTTTGTAAAAATGCTTTCATAGGTGTTCCGTAGTGTTAGATATAACTTCATTAATTGTTTTAGCAAACAATAAAAAGAACTATTTTTAGTGTAGCAGATAGCTGTAGCACTTTCTCCAAAAGTCAGTGATCACTGTAAACTGAATTACTTTGCACAAAGAAGAGGCACACAAACATTTCTTGGATAATTAAAGGAAAACAAAAGTGTGGGTTTGCACTGGCAGCCTGTGCGCAGGCTCTGTGGTAAATCAAGGGGTGTGCCAGGAAGAGTGAGTGAAGGAACCTACACCCCTTCCCAGCAAGACCTGAGTTTCTTTGCTGTGGTGTTTCTCTGAGGAGCAGTAAGGCACAGGACTTGAATAACCAAATCATGTGGCCCAGTGTGTGTGTGAACTGTATTGGTGCACAGGATAAGAAAACCAAATTTCCACAGGATGCATAATAAATACTATACTAGAAGAAATTTGTGCAGTGCAGTGAGCCTCCTCCTTGCACTGGATGGTTCAGAAGCTATCAAGAGGCCTTCATCTGAAGGGAATCAGGTCTCGCATTAGGTCCTGTAATGTCTAAAACTAAACCCAAATGATTCTGCAAGTACCACTGTGACCAGGTAGTGTCCAAAATGTGTGTGTTGGGCTGGGGCTTTGGTCTAAGTTGCCTTTGCCTCACAGTTGTCCCTGCTGCCAGAGCCACAGGCACACTGACGACTTCCAAGAGTTCAGCTGAGTCCAAGGTGCCCTTGCTGCTCCCTGGCACTTGCTTTGAAAGCGAATCCTTTGGCTGGTTGTATCAGTCCTATGGAAACGCTGTCTGAAGAAGAATCAGGCAGTTTTTCTTCTGTCAAAGTGCTCAATATGCTTCCCCACCTCTAGGTTACCTCCCGTGAGGGTTTCTGCGTTTATAGAAACATGGCTCATGAGCATGGTCCAGGCAAGAAATGTTTTGGCGTCACTTTGAGCATTCGTTGTACAGCACCAAAACTGCTTGATGTGAACAGATTGCTGGTAATAGTCAGACGTCCTTTGCCAACCATAGAAACTTGGCATTTTTGCAACAGTTTGTGCTTCTGATCTTTCCATGCTGTGCAGAGACAGGTAGAGCTCCCTGGGTGCTTTCATGCGATGTTCCCCAAAACGAGCTCCTTGCAGTGTGTGCTGTGCTCATTTGCCTTTCGGCCTCCTAGCACGCAAGGTTAGATGTAGAAGGTTTCTCACTACTTCGGTGCTTTTATTACATGTGTGCAGAAATGGGAACATGTGAGTTCAGCTGGAATCAGGGTCACCACTCTGTGGATATTTACTTTGCTCGTTCTGGCCTAGGGAGGTAAAACAACTTTTACGGGCATATTTCCTTGTATAGGTGGTTATGGAAAGTAAAGTTTTAGGTGCAGTGTATGCATCCTTACAGAAGATAGGTTCATTAGCTTCAAGATAAAAATCCACAACTAAACATATGGCAATATTCTTTTTATGTTCGGTTGAGTTTTTTTGTTTGGTTGGGTTTTTTAGCATTATCTTCCTATTCTTAAGTTATTCTGCTTCCCTGGGATTTTCCTTCAATAAATCCAGTTTTCCAAAGTCAATAAGATTATAGAAGAATCACAGTTTTGTGTAGTTGAATGGTGACGCAGGATTCTTTATATCACTTGAATGGAATTAAGTAGAATGGTTATCTTATTTGTAATAGAACGTTTGAAGCAGATCTAGGATGCAATGACTAGCAATCATGAGAGAGGAATACAGCGAATAAATCATAATTATTCTTGTGGTTTTGGGTTAAGGGAGGTAATTGTTATACGTGCCTGAGTTCTCAGCTCATTAATATTTTATGCTACTATTTTCTAATACTATACCAATGTAATTCTAATTAAAATCTCCCTCCTGCCTCCTCAAACTCTAAGTTTGGTGCAGGTTTCCATAGTTCAAAACTTCTTAATAAAGTATCTTATTGCTCAGCTTCCTCAGTCGGAGTTGGTAGAATTTGCCAACTGATATAATGAGGCATAGGAATATGCAGAAAAGTGGTTGGTAATGAATTTTAAGCTTTTTCTTTAGAAAAAAACTATAAAGCAGAAAGCTTTATTTTGCTGAACATGCTAAAAAATTTATTGGGGGAATACTTCTGTTTTGTTTTTTTTTTTTGTCTTTTCATGTATTTGATGTGAGTGTGCAGTCAATTGTACTGATCTCTTGTGAAGCTGGAAAAGCACAAAAAAACCCCACTTCTATTCACAGAAGCAGATTTGGCACAGTTGTGTGACAGCCTAAAGGCTCCGTGCACAGACATGTCAGGTTGCTTCAGTCAGGAATCCTTTTCAGGCCAAAAGCAGGAAAAGCTCGTTTTTCAAAATAAGGTTAAGATAAAAAAACTATAATGGACTGCTCAAAAGGTACAAAGCATGACTTTAATTAGGGAAAACAGCACCCTTTTCATACCAGAATGTCTTGATGTCCTTGTAGGAGTGAATAAACTTTTAGTATAGAATCATTTAGGTTGGAAAAACCCTTAAGGTCATCAAGTCCAACCACAACCCCAGCACTGCCAAGTCCACCACTAAGCCATGTTCCTAAGCGCCACGTGTACACATCTTTTCAGTACCTCCAGGGATGGTGACTCCACCACTTTCCTGGGCAGCCTGCTCCATATTACACATGTTGGATAAGAAGGTAGCAGCAGGATAAAAAATTTGATGGTGTATCTGTTACCTTGAATATAAATAAAATTTACAGTATTTATTAAAAGACCATTGCAGTAGTTGTGAGAAGCCTGAGTAGAACTAGAAAAGCCAAAAATATAGTTAAAGTTTATTGCAATCATTTTTCAGATCTTCCCAGAATACGTAAAAATATTTCTATGGAAGACAGACCAGTGACATTAGGGGATAGTAGTGAACTTCCACATTTTATACAAATTTACTGCTTAAAAAGAGCTAGACTGGGATTCCTGGAAATGATAATTCACTCTGTATGCACAGACTCGAGTCTCTTTTCTCACTGATTTGGATGAGGTGACAGAGTCTTCTACATCAGTGTGTTCTTGCCAGGAACATTTACTAGTGCATTCTGCCAGTTAGAATGCCACCTGAGATACTACATTTTTTCTGTCTTTTGAGGTGGTGTCAATACACATAGAAATCTGGACACTGGAAGAGAGACTGTATAGTGGAAAGTAATACAATGATTATTATGGACGATGTAAATTCCAGAAAGGACGATCACCCCCAAGTCCCAGTGTGTCAGCTGAAGCAGCAGTTGTTTAGTGATTCTGAAAATTAGGCAAAAGGGATTTCAGATTGAAAACAGTAATATTTCAAAAAGAGCTACTGTCCCTAGTCATTACCCACCAGGGCTTTATTTGAAAAGATAATTTAAAGTAAAGTAATTCTTTCAATTCAGCACTTTGACATTATTATTTGCCAGAGGACTCTGGCTATGTTGATCTTCAGTATTGTTTTCAGTGGACTCAAATTGCAAGCATTTTAGTTGAGTGTGTCATCAAAGGTCTGTCTTCTAAATCGATGAAATCTTACCCCAGTGAGTCAGTGCAAGCCACAGATGGTAGATATTTGGAAATTGATGGTGATGTATAGATTTGAATTTCTCGGGTTAACGATTTTGATGCCAGCTAGAAAGGAAAAGTAGTCCTTTTAGAACTATTTTATGTAAATCAGGCAATTATCCTTTTTTTTCTTTTAACACTATCAAACTGGTAATTAACCCAAGTTCTTTTTCTGTAGAAAAAGACCTCCAAAAAGAAGCATTTAATTTTGTTTACATTATTCTTGTTCAGAACATAGATACTAGAAGCTATACTCACATATTCATGAGAGATCCAGCATCTGTTGGGAAAAGGGAAAACAACTCAAGATTTAAAATCCATTTACTCATTAAAAAGAGCATTTATTCTTAACATCAGAAATAAAGAAATGTATAGTTTGAAAAGTTAAAATAATTTCTTTGAGTTTTTTACTGATGAATACAACAGATGATTTTGTTGTTCCCTGTAAGTATCTTGTAAAAACATACAGAAAAATGTTTTAATCTTGACTATAATAATCAGTTCACTGTTATCAAAAGAATTATTATTAATGAGTTACTTAATCCTTTTTGTATTCTTAGCATGTGAGAAAGACCTTTATTGAAGCATAAACAGATCATGCCTCAGAGGAGAGTGTACTCATTGCCTAATTGAATATATAATTCATTTTATTTTTCATTTGAATATATTGTTCGCTTTATAGAAGAAAAAAACCCTACCTAACCTATCCTCTAGTGTTCATGCTCATTATTTTAAAATTAAGACCTTCCATTGCTTAAGCATTTGTGTATAGAAGCACAAACACATCTAAATTTACTCTCTTGTGTAGGCCAATTGAATTAACTTAGCTGCACATTTGAATATAAAAATGCACATAATGATCAGTAGAACCAGGAACCATACTCGTAATTTCTTTTAAAAATCACTTGTAACTGTTCACTTGAGAAAGCAATTTATAACTTTCTCTATAAAAATGGAAAATCAGACAAATAGAGGGATCCAAAAAAAGTTGCCAAATGTTAATGGTTTTGCTTTAAAATAGTGTAATTTTTATATCAAGACTGAGGGCAGTTTTGATATTTATGTTTTAAATTACTTAATTAAAAAGTGAAGATGCTTCCCTCTTGCTGAAGGAGTGCTGTGCAAGTCATTAATTTAAAAAATATGTAAAATAATGCTTGATATATTTTAAGTGTGTTATTTATTCTTATTTCCTTTATTCTTAAATCAATTTCTAAATCAGTTCATGATGGCACTCTACTGAATCATTTCATTGAAAATTAACACTTTTTTTTTTCCTCAGTTCAACAGAAGAGCAGTTTCACTGGCAAACACAAGGTAATATACTTATCTTACGTATATGTATTACATATATTCTCTCCCAGAATTATCATATTTCCTAAAGAATATGGAAGGGAAAACAACATTTATTTATGCAACACTTCTTTTCTTTGCTAGTTTGTGAAGACCCTCCTTAAAAACTGCCAAAATTTGACAAAAGTTGTTCAAGTTGACAAAAAGATCACGGAGAGTTTTGAGAGGAGGCATTGTTAAACATGTCTGACTTTTGTTAAGATTAGACCTGAACTTTATCATTTTGCTTTTATTAATCCATGGCTACACTTTTGAAGGCTGGCGTAAGTTACAAGATTATTATTATTTACCAGAGCCTCCTCTGAATATGTGATCTTCATGTGTTCTCCATTCCTTCATCAGCTGTGAATGCTTAGTCACATGTAACTGGTTTTACCTTTTGTCTTGTAACTGCTTTTACCTTTAGCCTTTCTTTTACACTTTTATGTTGTTAATCTTATTACAGATGGTCAGAAGGATATAGAAGATGAGCTCACCACCGGTCTGGAGCTGGTGGACTCCTGTATTAGATCACTGCAGGAATCAGGGATACTTGATCCACAGGACTATTCAGCCAGTGAAAGTAAGTTGCTGGAAATGTGTTTTCTGGAAGCCAGGCATATTTGTAATATTTCATGGTTTAAAACTGAATGCATATCTTAGAGTGTTTCTCTTCATTATTTTCTGGTATTGTCAGAAGCCAATGTAGTTGTGAGCAGCAAATTGCCTTCTTGCCTTTACACGTTCATTTTTGGTTTTGTTTGTAATGGAGAGAATTTCACTGCTAGCTTGTGGGGAAAATAAACAAGTGTGGAATATATTTTAAGGAAATTATTTTGTAATTGCAGTATTGCTGTTCTATACTACAAGGTTATGTCACAAGACTTCAGCATCACCATTACAAAAGTAACTTTCAAACAGCACTTTTTCAGTATACAAAAGTAATAAAATGAAACATCATGTGGGGCTGTGAGTAATTCTGGTGTCTCTTTGTAACTACTTGGCCAGGTAGCTGGCACTCCTTAAGACTATAATTTTCAAATGGGAACACAGGCAGAAGTACTTAGGTGATGTTTTTAAAGATGATGCAGAGAATGGCAGCTGTAGCAAGAAAGCTGAAATCTTTTCTCAGAGGTTGGCTTACTGGTAATTTAGCAGCTACTCTGTTTGCAGAATTGTGCAGTGAGTGGATAGATCCTCTGCGAGGATCAGCCACTGGGGGAAGTGAATCGAAGCTAAACAACGGCAAAAGTGAACTAGGGCCATGCCACTCACTATATTTGTAGAGCAGATGTCTACAAATGCTTATGCTCATGAGTCACACATACGGAGACAAAGTTTTCCAACAGGCTAAATAGGCCTACTATCAGATGTAGCACTGGATATTGAAAAAGCAGGTTAATTCTCTATTTTCCTTTTCTTTTCCTCAGTGTCCTGTTTGATACTCTGTTCCCATCTGCCACAATGTATACCCACTTTCACTTCACTCCTGCAGGAGCTCCTGACACCACCCTGGCTTTTCAGTTTTCTCTAATATTCCTCTACATCTCCTACCCTCTGCTCAGTTGAGCCGTTTTTGTCTTTTTCAATACCTTGCTGCCTAGTACCCTCTGACTGAGTCATGTCTTTAGAGGTGGCTGCCAAAATTCAGCTTTTTCAAAACCAGAGGGGGTGATCTCCCCTTCATCTGGAAATGATAATGGAACGTGACAGCCCCCCTCTGCAAAGCATCTCTAGTGATGACAAGCCATCACCTGAAATATGGTCATCAGGTGACAAAAGGATGCCATTGCAAATTGAGTGCAGAATTTTAATTTGTCAGAACATTTTTCATTATTTTAAAACAAGATTTTAAAACAAGATTTTTGGCAGCAAAATTCACAGCTGACAGTTCTGGGAGAGTAGAAAAATTTTCACTTTCTATATGCACAAGATTTCTGGGCCAACAATGTCACTAACACTTTTGTTAAGATGTTGCTTGATCTGAATGAAATTGGGAAAATATGATGAAACAATGGAAGCCCTTATAATTTGCCATCTTTGTCTTTATTTGGGGGTGAGGTCCAGTCAGAAAGTTGAAGGCTGAATTTGCTTGGTTGGATGGTTTGTTCATGGGATCTGGTGTTAGGTGAAGGAGAGGGAACAATAGCGTGATGAGACTGACATTCAAGAAAGGAAATAGTGATAGTTATGGGAAGGACAGTAGCTGTCCCTTAGAAACACAGGTTTGGAGAGAACATGCAGGTGCATGTGCTTGCAGGGAGCAGACTTCCCCACAGAGCTGCAGGCTTGATCTTGTTCCGTGTCAGGAAATACTCGTGAAGCTGTTGGTCAGAGTGCCCCATACTCCTCTGTTCCAGGCCCACCTCCTAGTGAAACTAGATGGCTATTTGCCATTTATGGTTGTAATTAAGAATCAGATATATGTGCCAAAGCCAACATTTGCAGCTCTGCTAATCACTCATAAATGCAATTAGGATGTCATATACGGGAGTTTTGGTTTTGGTTTGGGGGTCTTTTTTCAATTTAGAGTAAAATATCACTAACACATCAGACACTTCAAATGCTACTGTGTTTGCAAAGTCAAAAGTACCAAAGTCAAGTCCCTCTGTGCAACATAATTTGAATTTCTTATGACTGCATTATAAAACAATTATTATCATGCCCTGTTCTGTACATTTTCTGTCCATGCCTCATTTACCCCAAAGCTAAGGCTCAGATTGCACAGCATACGAGAGGGTGATTTCATCTGGAGCACTTCTGACTTCTCTAAGCAATGTGTAGAACACACATACTAAACAAAAACAAAAACGTCCTATTTGAGAGTTCAGCTTTGCACTTAAAATTTAATTGTATCTTCCCATTGTGTTCTAAACTTCTGATGTTATCCTTGTGGAATTATTCAAAGTATCTTGTACTGATACTTGGTTTTAGGTGTTCCCGGTTGGTTTGCAGGTGTGCTGAGAACAAAGAGCTGTCACTGGGCGCTGGAGAAGCACAGTCTCAAATACATGAAGCGTGATATAAGAAGAAGTTTAAAACTCACTCTGAAGTGTCTCACAGACAGCATTTGGTTTTCATAGACACTTTCGATCTTAATCCCTTTAATCTCCAAATAGGAAATGAGATCTATATAAATGTCTGACTTTACAGGGGTTCTAAAAATCGTTATTTGTGATGTATTTGAAGTAAATGTTGAGTGTCACGGAATAATCCACTGGGGTATTATTTTTTTTTTCCTTTGTATTGGACATTTTTCAATGAAGGCCTGAGGTCATGCAGTAAAAAATGAGGCAGCTACAAAACACTGAATAGTTTAGCACTGTGTGCACTGGCCATAAGATGAGGAAGGAGGGGAAGAGCAGTGACGCAGAAAAGGCAACTTAGTCTGGCATTTCATAACTTTTGAGCTCTTAACTTTACAATCTCAGTTATGTTTACTTCTGCAGTTTGACTGCATATCTGTATTTTAAGTAGTAACAAGGCTGACTCCAAGGAGAGCATTTCCAGCCTGCCACGGCAGTTCTAGTCTAGTTGAAGCAGATTTTTAAAATCATCATATGACAACCTGCCCAGGGATGTGACCATGGCTTCTTTTTCTGAATTGTGAGAGTCCAGTCTGAGTTAATCTATCTGGAGCTCTGCCTTTGTAGAGGATTAGTGTGTCCATAGTCAGAATCTTTGCAATTTGGTTTCATGCACTCTGATTTTCTCAGAATTAGTTTAAAAAGTCATCACATAGCAGGCAGCTGTTATAATACCCTAAATCCCAAACATCACTACACATGTGCTATTCCTTTAGTAGCAAATAAAAGCCATTAAAAAGGCTAGTGGGACAAGTCACATGAAAGGGGCTTACACAGGAGGGGTTCTATATTGCCAGTAGGGATGCTTGCTAATTATTGAGTGTGAGTCAGCAAATTAAAAAAAAAATAGATAAAGCTTTTATTTGTTGAAATGCAAGCAGAGCAATCACTGGTTTTAAAGTAATTATTATCAAAGACAGGTTCAGAACTATTGTGTGCTCTCTTACAAGTTTTCTGTGGTTGCGCTGACCCTGGAATGAGGTTATGTGCATCTGAGAGGATCTCCTGCGCTGTTGCCCATCTCTTTCTTCTGTCCCAACTCAGTATAAATTGACTATCCAAACCCAGTTATGAGCAAACAAACAAGAAGTAAGGAAACTTCCAGAATTGTGCAGGAAGCTGCAGCTGAGTTAAGACCTGAACCTGCAGCTCTGTGGTCCATTTCCCTGTACTGCACCGATTTCTCTCTATCTTTATGTAGCTATAGGTCTTTCACCACTGCATCCCTCCAGTTTACATCAAACATGATCTTACATCATTTTTGTGGAGTCAGAGGGAGTTCGGCCTGTCCTGAGTGTTTGTGGGGATGTCACCAGCAGAACATCAGTGGTCCACTCATACCCTCAGTCCCTGAGGATGGGCAGGTACAGGCTACTGCTGGTGGCCATAGCCATTAGCTACGGTGTGTCCTAGGGACCAGCCTGGTCTCTCAGTGTCACTGTGAGGGCACTCGATCCATCCTCCTCCCTGCAATGTATTTGCTGTAAGACCCAGCGTGGCAGCTGGGAGCTGACTGCAGAGCTGGCCGCTCCTCTCTGAAACTATTTCTTCCCTCCACCATTATCTCTTTCTAGTGGGAACTCAAAAATACTGCTTTTGCAGAAATGAAGATAAATAACTGTCGCTTTAAATAGGATCAAGGGGAAAGAGCAGACATGTGAGAGCCAAGCTAATTGCATGTAAGACACTGGAGATGAGTCATGGGAGAGGGATGGGAATACACAGTAAGTGTAGGATCTGGAATCACCGGGCAAGGGAACATGCAGGGGAGCAAAATTCCGTTCATGTCAGAGATAGTACTAGGGATGTTTCAGGCAGATAAAAGATACAGAAGTACTTAATAGTGACTATAGCTCAGAAGTATTTTCATGGCAGAATTGGTTAATTTAGTAGGGAAAGACACGGGAAAAAAAGGGATTAATGTGTATTATGGAGACCAAAAATTAATATTTCAGATTAGAAAGCTTGGAAAGATAGGGGATGAAGGAAACAAGACACATTTTTCCTCCCCTTCCCATCACTGCACCACTGTCTCAAAATCACAGAACTGCTTCAGATTCATTCTTTTTAGTACCTAGTCAGTACACCTCCTTTGTTTAGTTTTCTTCTTTTTTTTCCCCCCTTTACATGTAAGAACAATTGAAAAGTTAGAAAGCTTCATGGAAAGAAAGAGAGTAAACACAGATACACAGCTCTGTGAGTGAAGAAGGGTGATTACTGAGGGTGTTTCTCATTAAGGCTTGATAAGGTTACAGTCTGATCTGCAGATAAGTAGGAAGGGTCCTCATGAACTATCTGAGGCCCCCAGATGTCCACCTTCTGTGTGACACAGAAACTGGAGGCCTCTGAGCAATCATTAAGAACCAAACTACCTTTTCCTGCCAATGTTTGTAAATTTTCAGTTTACAGAGGAGTAGTGTAAGAGTGAGATAAATGTGGAATGAGAGGAATATATCGGTCCTATGTTTCTTTCCCTCCTATTAGTTTCCCTGTACTCCTATCCCTGTGGGTCACTAACATGCCACTTCAGAGGCCTACCATGATATTAGCATCAAAACCATTTCTGAGATAATTAGCTGAAGCTCATTGAATCCTTACAGGTTATACTGGTGGAGACAGGCAGTGGTTACTCCCTCTGTCATGGCATTAGCAACATGAGGTTTAGACGGACTGTGGAGAATACTGAGCAAATCCATTCGTGTGTTCTTCCTAACTTAAACCACAGGCTCAAATATCTCCTAATCTAGAAGTCTCTAATTTTAATTTAAGGTATCTATACTTAAATCTTTCATGCTATTTCCTTTTCTTCAGTCTCCACAAAATGAGCATAAGATGAGTCTTAAAAGGATTATGGGGCAGATTTGTGGAGCTTTTGGAGTTTAAGTTTCTAACTGAAATGCAATCGTTTCACTGCTTTTCACTTGCTTAATCACTCCATGAGGCAACCTTTCTTCTTTGCTCTCTAAATCGATACCACAGGCTGCAGCCACAGAGTTCTTGTTGACATGGATCGGAAAACCTCTCAGATCTGACTTCCAATTTTTTGGATATTTTTAAAATAATACATTTTAAGTTTAAATTTTAATTTTTTTTTTTTTATATTGGAATTCCAGTTTTTCCCATCTGACTTTGCCAGTACTCCAGACAATTTTTTTTTTCCCAAAATTTTCAGAATCTATTTTTATTTACATCTGTGACCCTATCGTCCTGGTGCTCAGGATTAATTACAGAATTCAGCACACTGATAAGGGAATAAGTACAATGTAGATTAAATAACACTGTGTTTTTGGCTAATGCCATTTCAGATTGCACTTCACTGAGGCTACATGTGGACAGAACTGCAGGCAGTTAAGGATGTCTCAGTTCTTCTGGGGAAGAAAAAGCATGGCTCACCTCTGAGGACTCAATCCCACAATATATTAACTCTTCTAGTCACTTGAAACTCTTTGCCCAAAGTGCAGCACAAATGGTTAGTTAGTACCATTTAGATGTCAATTTTTTCCCTCTGAAGAGACTTATAAAACCACATAATTTTTATTACATGACATTATCTATACCTGTTGTATCAGACAGATGTGGTTTTCACTTAACCCAATTCTGAGGTTAAGAAGATGGGCTAAGCTCTTATTTTATTCTCTAAATTCACTTTTCTTTCAGCATTTTTTTACAATAAGAGAGATCCTTCTTACTCAGTGTGAAAGCAGATGTCCCAGTTGGAAAAAGCACTCCTTGTTCACTCTTAACGATTATCATCCTTTATCAGCTGCTTTATTCATAGATATTGAAAATGGATTGGAACAGAAAGGCACTATTTACACAATGAATGTGTAAAAGGATGTGTGTTTATGAGTCTTCTGTCCTATAGCCCTTGCTTTATGAAATTGCCACCTGTCAGATGGCTGACATGCTCAATGAGATGAAATTTGTCATCAGTGGGCCTCACAATTTGTTGATAGATGAAGTTATTTCCATTTCATTATCTTCTCTGAGAGCCAGGGCGATCCAGCTGAGTCATTCTTTGTGCACACAAAGGAGGTGTTCTCCTGGGATCTCCTGATAAACATACACACTAATAAAATCACGTGCTCTTTGAGTATGTTTCAGAACTGAAAAACACCTAGGAGGTGTGTGTGCCCCTCTTTCATTTTAGGATTGGAATCTTTGGAGGAGGAGTTGCAAATGTGTAACTTGAGTCACACCAGCTTTCTTTCTACTGCATTAATGCAAGTAGGTGGCATGACAGGTGCCACCAGCAATGGCAGGTGTCTGACTCAACAGTTTTTGGCTCCAGATAACTCTCTCAGAATATGAGGTCTGAGGAAATTTCATTGGTGAAACTTCTGTCTGTGTTGTAATACATTATGGGTAAGTATTTATGGTTGGGCATTTTGGATACCTCTTCTTATTCCATCCATCTCTTCTAATACAACCTCTTCAATATCTTAGCTTCAAAACTTGTGGGTTTCAAAGTCATCTTTGCCCAATTTGTAATGGGGTAAATCTTCTGAAAGGTGGACGCCTTTTCTTCAAGGATGGTCTCACAATTATTCCTTATATGTTCTCACAGAGACAGTTCCACAGAAATTTTCTCAACTGTGGGTCAAGTTCTGTCTTTCGAGGTAGTTGTTAAATGCATTTCTAAGAAATGGGGATGAGTTGTTGTTTCCTTTACTCACCTCCCCTTTCTGGCCCTGGTCACTTTTAAGTGTGACCATGAAATAATTGTCATGTCCTTTTAACATTGTAATACCTACTGGCTGGTAGAAAACACTGAGACCTGCTTCCAGGAGCCGTCCTCAGCAGGAGTTTAATGTCTTTACAAAATACCTGACCATGTAAAGTTTCTGTAGATTCATTGCTAAACCCCGTGTGCTGGTTTTGGATCAGGTAGAGTTCTTTTTTTTCATAGTAGCCAGTATGGGGCTATGTTTTGGATTTATACTGGAAACAGTGTTGATAATACAGAGATGTTTTAGTTACTGCTCAGCAGTGCTTACACAGAGTCAAGGCCTTCTCTGCTCCTCACATCACCCCACCAGCAAGTAGGCTGGGGGTGCACAAGACACTGGGAGGGGACACAGCTGGGACAGCTGACCCCAACTGATCAGAGGGATACTCCATGCCATACGACACCATGCTCAGCATATAAAGCTGGGGGAAGAAGAAGGAAGCAGGGGATGTTCAAAGCGATGGCATCTGTCTTCCCAAGTAACCATTTCATTTGATGGAGCCCTGCTTTCCTGGAGAAGGCTAAGTACCTGCCTGTTGATGGGAAGCAGTGAATGAATTCCTTGTTTTGCTTTGCTTGCTTGCACGGCTTTTGCTTTATCTGTTAAACTGTCTTTATCTCAACCCACAAGTTTTCTCACTTTTTCCCTTCCAATTCTCTTCCCCATCCCACCCAGGAGAAGTGTGCAAGTGTCTGTGTGGCGCTTAGCTGTTGCCTAGGGTTAAACCATGGCACCCCACTAAGTGGTTAAGATTTGATTCTATGAAACAGGTTTCTCGTGCTGACCTGAGAGCTCTTACATCTCAGCATCAGTGTTTACAGCCTGTGCTGTCTCATGAAGCACTCCATCAGCACTGAGCATCCTGAGCTTGGACTTGAAAACAATAGTTTCCATCCTCTATCAGAGGCAGAGCTCAAAAGTATTGAGAATAGCATCAGATTAAAAGGTGTAGGTCAAACACTGTCATTCAATGCTCCATCACCTCTGTTCTTACCATGGCTATTAGGATGGTAAGGGCCAGGTAAAGCAGGCATGTCTTTGTTGCTGACATACTGCATCCTCTTAAATTCGTGTCAGTCTCCTCACTTTAAGAGCATGAATAAAGTTTTCCTTTTTGGTCTTTTCCCTTATGCAGGCAGAAGGAGACCACTGCCAAGAGTCAATCTTAGGAGCAGAGCCACAGTATGGGCTGCTCAGGATTTCTGGCAGTCTGCCAGGCCAGCCATGGTCTGCCATGGGTTTCTGACAGTGGAGTGTTAGAGAATGCGACTCGGGTCCGGCTGATCTTGTTCTGCTTTGGTTCACTGCCTGTCTTCCAGTTCATGGGTGGTTTTTTACAAGCAGGAGGCCTAGTGAAGGCTGAAGGAACCATCATTGTTCAGGGAAGCAGCTTCTGCTTTCCCTGGTTCCTGAGGGGTGACACAGGAGTTACTGTGGGCACCCTCCTGTGCAGGGCTTCAGTATTCTCAATTCTTCTGCAGCCCTGCTGTAGACTGGTAACATCTGGAGGGTTTATGGGCTTCTCAAGGAGAAAGTACTGGAAGCCACTGGCAGATGTACCGTTCAAAACATGGTGGTCCAGTATGTGTCCTTACTGTTGGACCTAAACTGCTGCAGGCTGCCTTTTGCCTCTTCCTCCCCTCAGGAAGGAATCTCCAGCCAGAGACACACCATCTTAGAACCTCTCCGCAGCCCTCTCCTTTCCTGTGCTTTCTCACCTTTTCTTGTTGTCCCACCTCTCCCTAAACTACCCATTACCATTATCCCTATGTCTGTTGCTTCCTTTCTTGTTTCAATTCCATCTTTTCTTTATCCAGTTTCTTTATCTTGTCTGTTCTCACACATCATGAAATAAAGCCTCTTGTCTTGCCCCTAAAACAGATGATAATTCATCCTCAAAGAAAAAAAAAAACAAACTGAAATCAATACACATTTCATGTGTAAAAGTAGCCTTGCTGTCCTCACTTTTCTAAATGGTTGTATGACTTCAAGCGAATCCACAATGTTCATTGGTGTGTCGTGTTGGGAGTCCAGAGGTAACACTAGGACAACATTGCAACTAAGGAATTTCTGATTTCATCCCATTTCTGTACAGCAGCCTCTAAGCTAATTTTTTTCATTTCAGTGTGCTGTTACCTGCAGCATGTTTGGAGTTTACTTATTTCTGGTTCTGTCTATATGATGAAATGTGCTTTTATATATAAATTCAGTACTGACAGCGTGATATTACTTTGCATCTCTGAACTTGCTTGTCCTGAGATAAATCCGACTTTGGTACCTGGTGTCATTTTATGCTGTGCAACTGACTTAAAATCCCTGCCTGAAGAAAGCAACTGCTCACAATCTAGCTTTATAACTGTAGTAAAAAATGTGAATGTCAAATTAACACAGTAACAGCAGGTAAAACAGATATGGAGGGGGGAAATGGAAAGGTGAGAGTCAAGACCAAGAAAGTGGGAACAATTAGTAGCAGCATCAAAGATGGAAAGGAGGTGGTGATCAGCTTGTAACGCTTAGCCCGTGGCAAACACAAATCCTGCACAGGCAACCAGGTGTTCCTCATCCACTGCAGGATGCAGTTACTGAAACTCATTAGAAGATGACAGTGACTTATGGTAGCATCTGTAGGAGCAGAACAAAGAAAGACTTTTGGCATCCAAACCTACAACACAAAAGAACATCAGTAAATATTGTGTCTGTAGTACAGGCCAGGAAGCAAATGCACCCACATCCTCACGGCAGACTGATAAACCACTCACCCTACTCGTGCCGTGGTGGCATGCCAGCGCCCGCGCGCTCCCCACGCTCACAAGTGCCAAGAGCTGCATCTTTCTGGGCTCTGCCAATGCCAGCTTGTGAGCATAGGCTGTGTGTGGATGCAGCCTCAAAAAAGAGGTAGTTGGTTTGTTAGCCTGTGTAAAATGATGAATATGGTACAGAAAATTTTGGCAGGTATCGCCTTGGGTTCTATTTGTGCTACATGCAGTTTACATAGCTCTCAATAAAGTAGTATATTTGTGACTCCTATGACAATGCAGAGTAGGGAGTTGCCTCCATTTTTCCCATTCTGGCCTTCATGCATTTTTCTGAGTGCAACAGGAGAGCAGGGAGTAGTGCACGTGTGGACACAGAAAGCAGAAGCAAAGGGCATACTTTCTGTTTTGTGGCAGAAGAGTTTTTGACAGATGAAAAAGATGGTTGTAAAATTCTGACCTGTTTGACTTATTTCTTAATTGACTTGTGAGGCAGTGCTAAACATTCTGAACTGGCTCGCCTCAGAGACCAGATAGCCATTTTCATTTGTGGACAGAAAAGATTCAATACTTAAGCCTGTCAAAGGTCAGGAAAAATGGAGTTCTACTTTACACGAGAAGAGGAAACCTATTTTGTGCTAGTAGTTAAGATCATAGAACAACATAATAGCATAATAGATCTACTGTTGCTTTTTGTGATAGATCCATGAGTAGTAGTAGTGAGTAGTTTTATATGCTTTATAGTCAGAAGCTGGTAGGTGGGGGGTTTTTTAAAAATTATCATTATTATTTTTCAACAGTCTAATTTAGGTCTATCAGAAGAGATTTGTCTAATTTTTTTATTTCTGATAATGCATTTAGCTTCCATGTGAGTCATGTTTGTGTGATGTCTATAACCAGCTCATTTTATTTCCAAGAAATAAAAAGAGAACACATTAGTTTAATACTATCAATAGCAGCTTTAGGCTCTGCTAAGCACAGAGGGTAACTGGGAACACTTGACATTTACAGTTGGTCTTCAAAGGTATAAAATACTTGCAAAAATTAAGATCTAATCATGCAAAAGATGTTCTTCATTTACTTGGCTTTTTATTCTGTAAACAAAGCACACACTCCATTTTAAATCTAGTTATTATTTTCAAAATGGGAGACTGATAATGAAAACAGAAATTAATAAGTAACAATTATTTATGCCGAAATTCAGTGTTTCCCGAATGGAAACATGACAGTTCCTTCTACGTTGGAGTTTGCTGTCTGTGTCCCTGCCCGCAGTGCCTCCTCCTGCATACAAGATTCTTCTTGTGGTCACAGTCAGAAATGTGTGTAATCCCATCCAGAAGCCCAGTTCAGGTGCTGTTCTCCTGTGGCTCCACACTCTGATCTTCTTCAAGGTGTAGACAGGTGGCATCTTCGCTGGGTTAGAAACTGGCTGGATGGCCGAGCCCAGAGAGTTGTGAATGGAATTAAATCCAGTTGGTGGCCGGTCACAAGCGGTGTCCCTCAGGGCTCAGTTCTGGGACCAGTCTTGTTTAATATCTTCATCAATGACCTGGATGAGGGATCAAATGCACCCTCCGTAAATTTGAAGATGACACGAAATTAAGTGGGAGTGTCGATCTACTTGAGGGTAGGAAGGCTCTGCAGATGGGTCTGGACAGGCTGGAGCGATGGGCTGAGGTCAATTGTATGAGGTTTAACAAAGCCAAGT
>VZZY01007871.1:112893-132058 GCA_013400335.1 Eurystomus gularis | reverse complement strand
TATTAGGAAGAAATTCTTTACCAAGAGAGTGGTTGGGCACTGAAAAAGACTGCCCAGAGAGGTGGTGGAGTCACCATCCCTGGAGGTGTTTAAAGAACGAGTAGATGTAGCACTTGAGGCTATGGCCTAGTGGCTAGAGAGATGCGAGAATGAAGGTTGGACTTGATGATGCTAGTGGTCCTTTCCAACCATAGTGATTCTATGATTCTAATAGACAGTAAACTTCTGTTACAGTCAAGTATTGTGTGACTTCTGCCACTCCCAGTATTGTGTACCACCCGCAGAGGTTCACAGAAGTGACATCGTCACCATCAGCAAATCATGCTGTTTGTAGAAATAAGTGAATTATATTCTTTGCATAATTCACATCATGTCTGTCTTAGGCCTCTGACAAGGTTTTTTGGCAGAGGCTTCTCATGGAGGTGTAACAAGTGCCAGCAGAAAATTTACTGCCCAAAGAGCTCCAGGTCATCCTTAGATATCCCTAGATGGAAAGCTAGAGGATATTATTTTTCCTTTGTGTCCTCCACAGCGCAGAAGCAATTTAGTTATTATCCTTGCTGCCCATCTTGTTCCTGTGATGCTTCTATTGCTCCTATAAACCGCATCATCTTAATGGCCAGTGATAAATTATCTCTTTCAGAGACTATCTGATTTTGATATCTGCAGGGTTTAGCAAGCGGTTTCGTAAAATACAATTAATCTTCTACAAAAGTTGTTTAATCTTGGGGTCATTTAAAAATTTGCAGTAGTAGGTTATCCTTGTTTTTAATCTAAACTTAGGATAGCTTTTTCTTAAAAAAAAAACCCGCAAAACAGAGAGACAAGGGCAACTTCTATATTTTGAGCTTAAATATGCATAAACCTCTTCTTGCTCAGAGCATGTCTTTAGGTCTTGTTCTCTAGCATCTTCAGTAGTTCTCTCATTAGTAATGGAACTCCAGATTCTTTCCTACTGTCAAACAATACCAAGTATTGGTTATGAAAGGTCTGGCTGTATTACATTTCATACAAACATCTGGAATAATGCTATGTGTGGTACGGTATAGAAAAGAAAAGATAGTCTGGGTAAATTACACTGAAGTTACCCTTTTATGTCAGGATTGCTTAGGCTTTGCTATGTTACCTTGTTCCATGAGTGCTAGTATTTCATATTTGCAGCATGCTTCCTAACTTCCAGATGACTTTCATGTAAACTCACTGGAAATTCTACTATCTTTATAATATATTGCCTGCAAGTTTTTGCCATAAAAGTTACCTATCCCTAAAAGAAATTCTCCCCTGTTAAATACTTCCTTATTAAATTCCGCTTTTGAAGAACTTATTCCTCTCTGATTTTCTTCCTCGCAGGTGCACAGTTAGTGCATTTTAACCACTGGGCAGTATTTTGCAAGTGCCAAAGTTTTGAAACATGATCTGTGAAACACTAAGAGGAGGTCAGATCTGCTACTCTGTAGTCCTAGGTTAATCACACAGGGATTCCTCTTACTTGGAGGCACTTCATTAGCATTATGCAATAGTTGGAATCCTGGTACTGTCAGGTGTCCTCTCTGAGTTAAACATTTGGTGCTATCCCCTCTGCCCTGACTCTGGGATTTCAGTATGACCATTAAAAAAAAAAAAAAATCTTGCAGTAATGAAAAAAAACCAAACCTGTTTACTCTCAGGGTGGGATGCAGGCCTTCTTTTTTTCTATGCCTGCAGGTCTTACACATTTCTACTACTTCTTGTGGACATTTGGGTCCTCTGCTATCTCCTGGAGTCATGATTTATTATTTCAAATCCTAGCCAACACCTCTCTTTTTCTCTTACAAAAATGGCAGAGTTTGTATCTTGTGTAAAAAGCATAAGAAAATAGTATCTAATGAAACTATTTTGTATCCCCCATTCACTTGCTGATGAAATAAAGTGTTCTTCATCTTTCATTCCAATAGTAATTAGGTCAGAAAGAGAGTTAGAAGAGATATCCTTGTATTGTTCCCTTACATAATGTTATTAGCCTAGGTTTTGCATTGTTTCTCCGGATATATATAATTTATAGCATTCTTGGATGAAAGTGATCTTACTCTACATTTCTGAATGTTCCACCAAGTCTCGTTTTCCAGTACCTAAGAATAGGTTCTATAGCAACACTAAAGCCCTTTTCTGTATTTGTAGGTAGAACATAGCCCTCAGTGCTGGTAAGCACGGCATTGCATATAAATTACTTTCCTTTTTTGTAAAACAGATTTGTTTTCAGTGTATTCATTTAAGAATTGCTGCCTCTCATCCAAAGAGATGTGTTTGTTTCATAACCGGGAGCTGCTTGTGATTTAGCATATAAAGTATTATAATTTATTTCTTCGTTTTAAGTAGGTATTTGCTTTCCTCCCCCACTTTTTTCCCCCCAACTTTCTTCATTACTAGGATATGGAATACCTTTGTTACATTGCAGCCTTGGCGTTTTCTCTTGCAATATAAAGATACTGATACCTTTCATAATTAATATCTCCTAGAAGGCAGATCTTGAAATATTTTCCTTGTACTATTCTAGTACTAGTTCTGGATTCAGAAGAAGAATGGGGGCAATGCTTATTACTGTTGTTACCTTATAGCTACTTGTTGTCTTCTGTTTGAGATCTGAGTAGCAGTTGGCTTGAAAGTCCTTCTTTTCCTACAGAATCTGTTTGACCAGTTGTAACTGAAAGGATTTTTGTCTTAAGCTCTGTAATTAATTGCCTCTTAATGATAGCCACAAAGGTCTCTCATGTAGTTCCCAGGGTTTTCCCCTACAATTGCCCCTTATCTCCGCTGCTTCCACCTGCACTTTTTGTGACTTCCCCAGAGACTAAAAAATGGGGAAGAGGAGAGAGACATCTGTGCTTCAGTGGCAAGGTGGCTGCTCGCTGCCACCCTTTGAGGCGCTTGCAGGGCTTCCCTTCCCCTCACTCAATTCCTCCGCTTTCCAAAACCATCCTCAATCTTCCCAGCCAAAGAGAGTTTCTTCAAAGAGTGTTTCTGTTGACCTCAGAAGTGGTCCATACTGCAACCGAGGGGTTTAAAACAAACAGACAAACAAATGTTCCTTACCCTTCCCATCTGGAGGGAAAGTTTACTCCTGGTCCCAGCCAGAGATGCAACTTAATTCTGGGAGAAGGACTTGGAAAACAGGATATGCCAGTGAGATACCAAAGAATTTGGTATCACTAGGAACAGGTCCATCTACCTTGTCTTTAACTATGATCCCCTCTTTACTGTCAGCTACTGTGGAAGGACACTGGCAGGTTACCAACAAGAGCTATCCCTGGTTTTCTTGTTCTTTCAGTCTAGGTCCAGGATCCCTCCAGCATCCCAAAGACAGTTGAACACTCAGAAATAGAATGACCACTTTACAGATACCTGACCTGATACTTTGTTTTATTACATCTTTTATAATAACCCATTCTTTTGCAAAACTACAACCCAGGTTCCGGAGTGGTTAGCAACTACTTACTGTGAGTACACACACTTAAATGAACTAACAGAAAAATAGGTTATAGGGTAGGAATCAATACTTCATGCTCAAACTAAATGACCTGAGAGGCAGGAAAAACAGTAAGTGATGACTTTTTGGTATTTGAAATCCTTAATTAGGCATACATTAACAGTTAGGAGATGTTCCTCTCGCTGGGATGTGAGGCATCTCAACCTATTAACTCTGTAAATGAATGTTCAAAGGCCACTAAAGGAGTTGTGCTAGTGCTTTCTTTCAGCTGTTACCCAAATGAGCAAAGCAGGTTGAAGAATGTGTAAAGTGATTAATTACACCAATTAAAACCACTTTATTTACACTTACTCTATAATTTATCATTACTACCACTGTCAGTTGATCGAAGGTGAGTGAAGTGTTGTTTATAATTGGTATGGGAGCTAATTAAATGTTCGTTCTAGCACGTTTTGGTCTATTTCCTTTGTCAATTAGAACTGGCATCGCAATAGATGACTGACCAAATGGAAACACGTAACACAATAGTAGTGTTCCACTTTACTGCTTTCTTGGGGAAGGAAATGTGCCCCAGTAAGCCCAGTAAGACTTTGAATCTTATGGAGAGGAAAAACGTCCTTTTTTCACTTGCATGGTGTTTTTGTTGGGAACTTCACATGAAAAACTAAGTAACAAGTATGCAATTACCTCATGGGGGCTGGCTAGGTCCATGTTTCTGTCGTTTGTAGTGTAATTATTTTAGCCCATTCGGAAGTAATTATCACATAGATTTAGAACACTGAATTAATCGTGCCCTTATCTTGTAATAATATAGAACTGTATGTAACTTGTCATTATGCGGTAATTATTTTATAATTGAACAACTAGCAGATACTCTATTATTGAATACTTGTTTGATGATAAATTCTGATCTGTAATGTAGTACATTAGTCCTGTTTCATAATTTAGCCTTTTTTTTGTTTTGAAGATTGACCATACTATTTCTGTAGTATCATCTTTAATTGTTACATACTGTGAAGCTACAATTTGTGAAGAATCCCATGAGATACTGCAGTCTGAGGATTAGGAAATGGGAGTAACTTTTCAGATATGGATACAGGCGGATACTAGGGATAGCCCGTCACTGATATCCCCACAGGGAACAATTTATTTGGTTTATTTTTGTGCGCTCCTCCTTTATAAGAATCCCACATTTATCTGGCTGTTTAGCTTTGTATGAGATAAAAAAAAGTTACGAAGTTCTCTGAGTTTCTGATGGGGTTAATTGACAGATTCCTACAACGTTAACTTGCTGTCCTGTAGGTAAAAAGGCATATCACAAATACCGATTGTACTTAAATCTTATCAGAATCTGAATTGGTGTTTGTTTTTAAGTCCTCATTCGTGGTCTAGGAATATTACAAATAGCAAAATATAATAGGCTGGGCTTCTTTGCCCCCCATCTCTAGTCAGTGTAGGGGTACTGGACCAGTCTCTCAGCACTTAGAAAACTGCTTAGCTTCTGATACTGGTAAGTTCCTTATGGCCCAAGTTCCTGCTGGGTTTCTTATGTGGAGTGAGATACTCTTCAGCTTGTGACCACTATAGGATATGATTCAGGTGAGCTCTGCTACTTTCGTGGTCACCAGACAAGGTCCTGCCCTCTAGGAGAAGGAAAAGAAATATGTGATGCCTCACCAGGTCTGATTCCCAACCAAGTTCCCTGGCTTTTCAACTACTGTCTGTGCCAATGCCAGCTTTTTATAATCTCTCACTGAAGCTCCAGTCAGCATTAATGACTATTCCTTGAATCAAAATTCAGTGCTGCGCTGGTGCACTTTGGTCCTTTTTTCTTTCTTTTCTTTCTTTTTTTCTTTTTTTTTTTTTCTAATGGATTCCTTTCTCTGCTTAATTTGGGCATCACGCTGCCTGGGGCTGTGGGTCACGGTGGGCAGCTGAGCACCCAGCTTCTCTTGGGGTTTGCTTCCCAGTGAGGGAGGAAAGGAAAGCTACGTGCTGTACTCCTGGAGTTTGGTAAGGCCAGGGAGCATTGAATCTCCTCTCGTCACAGGAGGACTAACAAAAAGAAACATGCCTTTAAATTTTGGAGCAGTGGTGCCAGCGTAGTTTGTCTGCTAAATACTTCTAATAATGCAGCTGCTCTTTTACCAGCACCGTATTTGTTAAAAATTGATTTTAAACTGTTCGTTGAATTGGCGCATTTTCTCTGTTAGCACACACCACTTTAATACACTTAGAATAGCTTAAAAACTCATTTGACTCCCACTGAAGTTGGCAAGGATATTGCAATGGGTTTGAATATAGTAGCTTTACCCTCAGCAGTTTCTGAGCATATACAAATGGACATTTTGGACCTTTCTTCAATGTATAAGTTGGATTGCTCCGGTGAAATGTAGGTATAAAGTCAGTTGCACAAGAGAATATAAAATTTTATGCTAAGGAACAGGATATTATTTAAATCAAAGTACACTTTTCTCACACAATGGAAAGCTTCTCTTAAGTTTTAGGTATGCTGCATAGTGTGGTGTGAAAATAAGGAAATCTAAGGGATGGCCTAAATAGAGAAATATAGCAGAATAATCCGGTGGAATTTTATTGTTGTCTTACCTTCTTCTTCAGGTTTTGTTTTGGGTTTTTTTTACTTACTGGTCTGTAGTATCTTGTCACTTCTTGCATAACAAGTAGAATAATTAGAAGTTTATGTGTATTTGTTCTATACTTGTAACCAAGTTTTGTTGCCTAAGCAAGCACTGGTAGAGCTCTAGCAGTATATGCAGGTACTGAGAAGTATCCTAGGATCTGAACCAGCCATATAAAGTATTTCTGCATGCAAACACTCGCTGCTCAAGAATGATTTATTACAAAAAAAAAAAATAAATTTGAAATGAAAGTTTTAGGTTGTGATTTTTTTTTTCTTAGTTGGTTTGTTGTTTGGGGTTTTTTTTAACTCTGAATGATGCTAGAAGGAAGAGGAGGCAGTATGAAGAGAGCTGAAATGACAGGCAAAATATTTTATTTCCAAAGAAAATACTGCTCTTGAAAATAAAAGGACAATCATTTTCTTAATTTAATTTTTTTCCCCATTTTTGACCCAGCCATGGATGATAATAGTAACCTGGATTCTTTGGGTCACTTTGGTTTCTCATAACCAACTGTCACTGTGATGTCATAGACTTAATAATAATCTCCTTGTTTAAGATCACTCACTTCCTTGGTTTGGTTTTTAAAGATCTACACTGCACCTTATTGCAGCGTTGCACACTCTGTTGTTATTCCAAAGGAAAAAGGGCGGCCCGTGGAGAACCACGGCCAGTGCAGTATCTGCACCTCCCCGGAATGGCCCCGGCTGTGCGTGGTGGGGCTCGCTCTGCAACCTGCACCTCCCGCTTCCCTGGTGCCCCGCACAGAAGCAGGCAGGTGCTGTGGAAGCTCTCCGTCCACCATGGCTTGTGATGGAGTCTCTGACTCTCCAGTTTATGTTTATGGCCGTATGCAGCATACTAAATGCCATGGATCAGCCTGTTCAGCGTAATGCCGGGCTACGCTTGTGTTCTCAAATGCCATGTGGCGGGAGGGTAGTGGGCGTGGGCTTCAGTGCTGCTCTCCTGAGCGATAGGACTCAGGGTAGGGCCAAGTCCTGTGCTGCATCTGCTCCTCTTCCCTGTTTACTTGAAGCGTGCCAGGTACTCTCAGGTGCTCCAGGTCTCTTAAACTACTAGGTTTTTGAAAGAGAAAAAGAATAGCCATATAATAGCCAACATAAGTGCCAGTAAGAGGCGTGGGTAATACAAACTAACTAACAGGGCTTCACAAGAAGCCTGCCCCAGCCCCTCACTGTCTGAATGGGTGACTCCTTTCCTCTAACTCTGCCGTGCCTGCCGGTACCTGGTCTCCAGACCACAAGGGAAACTTCTGCTCACCTTCTGCGATTCTTATAAAAGTCCTCTGGTCGCCATCATCTCTGAGGTTTCATTGTGGGTTGGCTCCCTAATGTAGGCATGTCCTTCATCCTCTTCTGTTCTCTTCTTGCCTGGTCTTCTCTGTGCTCCAGTAGCTTTCTCCAGCTTAAGTGCACTTTGTCTGTGTCCCAAGCAAGATGCACACCCTCTCCCTCTCCTTTGAGCTCCTTGCTGAGCCGGGTTACAGCAGCCAAGGTGAGGAAGATGGGGAGCCTTGCACATGGCTCTGCTCAAGGTTATGAAGAAGGGGAAGGTATTGTCTGTAGTATGTGTCCACCAAACTGGAGACAAATTAACGAGTTAATTCCTATACCTTGCTCCATCTTACAGAGTTAGTCCACAGTGGCATCTCTTGCAGTATAATGGTTCTGATATCGTTTCCTAAATTTGCACTCCTATCAGTACTATTTTAATACAGGAGGAAAGTGGCTCTGACTAAATCAGTGAAAATTTGGTACTATCCACGATGAATAATCCAGCGCTAGTATTCTTTCACAAGGCAAATAGATTTTTTTATGTGGTGGTGAAAAAACAGGGAAATATAGGCAGGTATGTCTTCCCCATACCCCAAATAGAAACAAAATTTATTATGGCTTTTTAAAGCAATACTACAGATCCTCAGTATCTGCTGAACTAAACCTTATGAAGCTGAAAGTGTTTGTTTTCAAGCTTATTTTAAATTGAAGTTTCGTAGTTAATTAGGTAGCATTAAGGGAACAAGTACAACCTAGTTGTTCTAGTAGTTAACTAGTGATTTCCAGTGCCTAACTGAAAACAGAGAACTTCCAGCTGCCTTAACTCTTCTGAAAACAAATGAAAAATAGTTGCATGGACGCGTCCTTATGCCAACACAATAGAGTTTAAATGTTTGCCAGGAAGAAACAGTAGTTTGTTGTCAAGAGCCATCAGCGTATGGAAGTACACAAACAAACCACATCTCTTCTGGGTGAGCTGCAGGGCTCTTCAGAAAGTTTGGGTTTGCCTTCAGACTGATATCCCAAGAATGTTAATGACAAAGGCAATCCATCTTTTCCCTATCAGACAAGGCGGGACTGCCTGTAGTCCCGAAATCCTGAAAAAGGAACTTGTGTTTTTCAAGCCCACACTGATCTCAAATGTATCTTGTAGTTTGTATGCTTAGGTTAGCCTTACTTATTTGCAGGTGAGCAGCCACAACTGTATTCTAGGTTTACTAAAGAAATGTGGTTTTATTTAAAATTTAAGTATCTATCTTTCCGTCTCTCTCAAATGGCTGTGTAATTACTTTATTGAAATGTGTGTATGTTTTAATTGTTCATTACTGCTTGTTAAGGTACACAATAAAAACTGCTATATAGTAGTTAGTGAACTTAAACCCACACGCTTCAAACTTTTAACCATTTTTTTGTTTTCTGTGGTTTGGAGAAGTTTCTTCAAGTGCATGGAAGTGTTGAGGCTAAATGGTGTGGGGAACCCACGTATGTGATTCTAGCTGGCCACGTAAATCCCCTAGTGAGCCACAGTAATATGAAAGGAACACTTGAAAGCCAGATGCAGTGAAAATGTAAACACACTGAGTTCATAGCATGTGACAGTTTAATCATTATTTAAGCTTTAGAAATGTCACAGCATAATTACTTTCAGAATGAGTACAAACACTTTCATGCACAAAAATTGCTTTCTTGCTGCAACTTTTGCCCCTCCTGGGAAAGTTATGCTTTTGTGATTCTTCTGAACTTAATCATGTCACTTGATCACAGGCAAATTCTCAGTGAAAATTCAAAATCCCAAAGATTAAAATACAGCCTGTAGATATATTTTAAAACTAAGCCCATATTTTCTTTATGCTTTAAAAAAAAAAAAATCTGTGAAACTATTTCTTTCATGAAAGCACGACATTTGCAACAAAGCCATTTAAATGGAAAATGTTTAGTAAACCCTATGTGCAGAGTCAGGGAATGGAAAGTTACGGAATTTTGGATTTCTAAGCACCCCTGCGGGATTAAATTCAGCTCTCCTATGCATGTGATACATTTTTAATAACCTAACAGCATAGGTGGAGCCCTGCCTCCTTCTGTACCTGTAAGGAAAATACAAGAACCAGAACTCGTTTTCTAAATTTGTCCTATATCTGGAAAATTCTGATTAATGCAATTGACTTTGCAATCCCAGTCTACACTTAGATGCAAACACTTCCACTTTACAGAGCCTACTACAAGTTGTTTATAATAGGGGTGGTTTGGGTTTTATTTTGGAAAATACCAGTTATAATGGTTCTGCCAGTCCTAAGAAACAGGCTAGGGGAAAAAATACTCTCCATGTTAATTTGGGGGTGGGGTTGTTTGCACGTTTTTTAAGTGGAAATCTTTTTGGAGCAGCTGTACATCCTTGTAGCAAAGACTTAAAGGTCATAAAATTTGGCCTTTGTATGAGAAATGTACTGGGAGTTTTTTCTTGTAAAATTCATTGGAATTTTGCCACTGTGAGTCTTTTTAAAACTCAACTTTTCACATGTTCTGTAGGCGCAAAATCAACGTAATCATTTCACATCCCTTAAGGTTTCTGTCACCTTCGTATGCTCTCATGAGCAGATGATGAACCTATCATCCTGTGGAGCACTGCATATGCTACAGATGATAGCGCTTGGGTTGAAGGTAGACTTCTTTGGAACTCATACAATGGCCAAGGCATAACCCTCTTCTTTTCTCTCCTCTTGCATTTCACTTGCTGAGCCTGGACACCGTGGAAGAGTAAGCTAGTTTATTGAAAATCAGAGGAGATTTAAATCAGTGAAGGCATAGGGAAGGGTTAGGTGGGTAGTCTTTAATGTAGCTTTGTGTGTACGGAGACAGAATGAGTTCACCATTAAAAGCGGTTGTGGGAGGTCATGTCTAAGCCACACGACAGTGCGGTGTGGAAAGAGCCTTCCCCTGTCTGATACCTGCTCTCAGGGCAAAAACTGGGAAATTTGCTGTGGGTCCATGGTAAGCTAAATCACTTGTATGTGAATCTAATGAATATTAGAATGTGTTTTGGTTTCACAGAACAACTAAATAACTGTTGTATAAATAAGTGTCCCGGTTCATGCTCCCAACACCCTTTGGTCTAGCAGCCCCAATTCAAGCTCGCTGCTTGCACTTGGCTCTCCTGCCATGCAGTGCTGTGATGGGGGAGATGAGACAGGCTGACAAAACAGTCATCAAAGGTCTGATGATCAGGGTGAGTCCTACACCATGAGAGGAGCTATTAATATTTTAAAGTCTGCCATCCATCCCTGCAGGCACCCGAGTGTTACATCACCATGTGTACAGGACAGAGTGGCAGTTAATCAATAGATCTAATGTGCTGGGAGCCCAGGGAGGGACCAGTGAGCGTTTCCCATGCAGAAGGACTGGATATAATTAAGTGAAATAAACAAGGCTTATCCTTAGAAAAAAGAAAACTCATCAACTGGTCAGAGCTGAAAGCCAAGACTTCTTTATCAAATAATACTGTTTGCTTAGAACGCCTTCACCCGTCAAAGCCATACATTTTTTGCCAAGAAAGCCATGTAGTCTGTAGCTTGAACACAATAATAATGATGACTGAGTGGTAAAGAGACGATTTAACATGTATGATTTTTATTATGGGAAAGACAAACTGAAAAGCTGGAGCCACATACATCTGATAATGTTGAGGCTCACTCAATACAGGTATGCTCTTTCGCTGGGACTTTCTGACTGCTTTCAAATCCTGTCCCCGCAGGGCCCAGCCTCCTCTCGCAGAGCACGCTCCAGCTCAATTCCAAACCTGAAGGGTCCTTCCAGTACTCGGCCAGCTACCACAGCAACCAGACCCTTGCCCTGGGCGAAACAGCGGCTGCCCAGCTCCCAGCCCGCAGTGGCCAGGCCAGAGGTGCCCTCCAGAGCTACAGCCAGGTACGTGTCCTAAGCAGTCTGGGTCTCTCACAACTGAAATAGTTGGGGGTAGCTCCCGGGAAACGGAGCTCTTGGGTCCCCACCAGCGCGTGAACGTCTGCCTTTACTTTCTGTCTTGTTCAACGCATCTGCAGAGGGGTGGAGTCACCACCTTGATTTTTGTAAATCTGAAGTGGGTTCACTTGCATAGTAATAAAATAATCCTGATTAAAAAGGAGATTTACATGCAGTTTTACTTACTCACTTGCATATATATTTTGGTGATAGCATGTTTAAGGCATTTAAGTTTGAAAATTTCTGTGACTGCTGATGAGCAGCCCTAACTAACACCTAGGATCTCCCTGCATTGGTACCAGGATATTACTGAAAGCAGGAAGGGCCAGCAAACAAAACCCAAGCTAGGCTGACACCAGATGTGAAACCTGCTTGGGTTACCGTGCATCACCTGGTGCCGTGGCCTAATCCCAAGTGTCAGAATCATTTTTTGCCTTTTTTTCCCCTCATACTGTAAGACAAGCAACTTACCAGACAGCCGCCTGGACATTTCAAATATTTTGAAAGTTTCTGATACTCATGAAAACTTTATAAATTTCTTCCTGCCTAAAAGATCCCTCCCAGCTCTGAACATAACCCTCTCACCTTCTGTGCTCTTCACTGTGACATCAAAGCCTCTCACTGGGGAACTTAAGCTTCAGTTTAGACAAAGGTTTCTAGAAGTGTCCATGCTTCTGTACATAAACAAAGTCTGACTGGGTTCTGTTGGTCAGCTCAGGTTATTTTCTCTGTTGAGATGTTAACTGCCCCAGCGAAGCAGACCATCCCAGTGTGACACTAGGACACTTTATAGTTCAGGATTCTGTAACAGTGAGCACTATTTGAATTTCAAAGCCTTAAATTGCTGCGAGATTTCAAGTATTACAGAGTCGTTGCACAGCTTGTGGGATACCGAGAGACATACAATATTCTGTTCTCTCAATTTGCTCAGAAAAGCTCCCTATCCTCTAAGTCTGAAAAATGAAATAAAGCACAGCTGAATTTCATTTCAAATTGGGTAGGTACTTTTTTTCTTCTGTAAAGGGTTTAAAATGAGCCTGCGTAGTGGTAAGGCCTCAGGGTTTTTCTGTGTTTACCAAAGAGGACCTCCCTGATGTTCTTTGGAATTGGAGCCAGCAGGAGAGCAGGATTCCAGCTAGAAAGAAAGAGGAGGCTGTAATATCCAGTTGTAGCCTGGGCAGGTGTCATCAGGAGTTGTGCTTTGTGAGAAGCATCATACCCTGGAGGTTAGCCTGAAAGGGTGTGATGCATTCTTCAATGAGGCTAGAAAAAGTAAGTCGATAGAAAAGGAACAGGTTATGAGAGCAACAGAGAAACAGAAACAAAGATGAAGAAATGAGAAGGGAAGGAGAAAGAATCTGGGGAAAAAAAAAAACAAAACAAAACAAAAACAAGAAGCAGGAAGAGAAAGTGTGCAATTGTCTAGGGATCAGAAGTAGTATTCTTTATATAAGTTTTATCATACCCATTCACAGAAAAGGGTGAATTTATGGAGGGAAAAAAATAATTTCCTAGATTTCTTTCACTGAAGTTACATTGAACAGCCATTACTTAGATCTGAAAAGCTCTCATCAACCATCGACTTCACAGAGAACTGGTTACCCTCAGAAAGGTAACTAGTAAGTTAGTAAGGCAGCCTTTCCTATCCTTTTTTATTTTGGTATGAGAGAGCAGAAAATAGGATTTCTTCCTGTGTTCCTCCAGATTGTATGGTACATGTTCCTGCAGGAAAATAACTCAAAGAACATAATTTTTTACACCATCATCCTGCAAAAGATGCTTGACAACTTCAAGTCAACTGAAATATATCCTGAAAATATACACAAAGTGCCATATAAACTATGAATTAATACCATAAAAAGCATATAAGTGAGGCTTTAAAAGAGGTAAAAAAGAAGAGGAAGAGTCAAAAGTTAAAATTAAGAAATTCTGAATATGACCATTGCTGATCCCATAGTTAAGGAGAAAAAGAAGTCAATCCTTGGAATTGTTTTGCTATCACTATTATAATTAAAATAAGCCTCAAGAGTCAAAACTGCTCAGATTGTGATAATTTCCTTTGGTATTTGTGTGCAAAGAATATAGCTATCTCTAAGCATGAATGATAGCCCAAATGCGTGAAAAAATATGTAAATAGTCCCAAGGCCAGCTGTGACAGCAAGAACAATTTCTGAAAATGCAATTGTTTGAAAAAGAGAAACTAATTAGTCTTGGGACTTCCTGTATAGAGTTGTGAAGTGCAATCTAACATTTTTTTGTCAATTTGGAGGACTTCGTTATAGATCATAGAGTTATTCCACTGCTTTTAGTTCTTTAAAAGATGAAACTTTTATCTTCTAAATGCTACTGGAATAGGACTTCTTAGCAACAACTGCTTCTCTGGCAGGGAATTATTCTGTTTCCCCACGGAAAAGAGCTTTTCAAACTTGGCGTCCAGATCGTGATATATCTTGTATTAATCAATTAAGGTTATTTGTGAAGAGTCAGTAGTGGCTCTTATTACAAAAAGTAGCAGCTTTTGCAGTTGAGTTGCTCAAAAGTGAATCTTCTATTTGGACAGTATAACTGGTGAACAACTGATTGATTTGGTTTACTGTCAACTTGAGAATGGTCGGCTTATGTTGTAGATACCGTAAGAATGTAAAGCACATACTACAAATAGGGGTTTTCCATGTGGTCTCCCATGTATTTGCAAGGGGAGGGGAAAAGAAGTGAAACCAGTTTACATTTCTGGATGAGGACATTTTTTAGCTTCTGGTGGTGCTGCGTTCTGTTCAGAGGCTGAGGCAGCAACAGAGGTAAATCCCTACTGCATATTATACTATGCTCCCAAAGCTTCTGGACTGAAAAAGTTGGCACAGAACTTGAAAACCATTAAAAACAAAAAATAGATGGAAAATAAGGGTATTTTTTTAAGAAATCATTTAACAGTTAATATTCT
This sequence comes from Eurystomus gularis, assembly GCA_013400335.1. NCBI lineage: Eukaryota > Metazoa > Chordata > Aves > Coraciiformes > Coraciidae > Eurystomus > Eurystomus gularis. The sequence continues at coordinate 117,745 of VZZY01007871.1, read as the reverse complement.
AACCTGCCTGTGTCTTCCTAGAAGCAAGTCATGTTTGTCATTTGTCCGAGCACTACACCTCTCTAGACCTACTTAGAATATTAGCGAATGAGTACAAGATGTGCTCAGTTGCCAAGCAAAAACTGTCTACTGGTCTTTTTCAGGTAGACTCTTCCCACCAGGAAGGTGGTAGGTTGCTTGATAATCTACCCAGCCAAAATCTAAAATAGGACTTCATTTCTGTTAGGATGTGGCAGATGATGATGTGATGTGTTTAAAACTGGATTCCAGATACGAACATGAGAATTTTTCCGTCATTAGAGGAAGCAGATGAAATCTTAAAACAGATTATTCTTATGATGACACTCACAGAGAACCATTTACTATTATAGCTTATGGCAGTGGAGAACTGATCTGCATAATGCTGCTTTGATCCTACAGCAGGTAATGATTGCAGCTTGCATTGCTGCTTTAAAACCAGAGATTGACTATCCCTGGACATTCCAAAAGGATCTCACACAATTCTCTTTGTGGATATAAAGACCGTGATGGTACATACAAACTATACATACGACCTTTGAGATTAGGACCAGGTAGGCTGACAAGTTTTCCTAGTAGTTTTGGGGTATATTTTGCAAACAGCGTATAGCCATGGCCTTTGTGCCAAATTTAGGAGAAACAGATGGAATATAGACCATATTTGAGGGATCCAGAGGTACGGTCTGGCATCTGTTATCATATAAGTGCATTTGAACATAGGTAGCATCTCCCTTAGTTAGGTCAGGAACTTATAAATGACAGCAAAGCATTCCTGCAGAAGACACACCCTTCCACAAGTGCTGCCCATGGACTGAAGTCTGCATTGTGAAGGCTAGGGATTAAGCATTTTCCATACCACTCTTCGTAGAAGAGTGGTGATAGAAGCATTGGACCAGAGCAGAGTGATACCGCAAGTGAAGCCATATGGAAAGTTCTTTGGGCTGACAGAAAAAAATAGCCCTCAATAGACTGGCAAGTCTTGCTGTCACTGAAAGAGCACAGAGCATCACTGAGATTGTGAAATGGAGCTGGACCACCTGTGTCTCTCAAGAACCCTAATAAGAATGATCCTAATAATAAGTTTGCTGCCTAAAGCTAGTAATACCCACCAATATTTAAGAAGCCAAAGCAGCCTGGAGGAGTGTCTTCCGCACAACTTGAGCATCCAATTGGAAAATCCTCCTTAAAATCAAGAGAAAGGGCTTGCTGATGGACAACAGTGTACTGCGTATGACTGTGTTCACATTCATCAGATACGACCTTGTTTGAGATTGTAAGGGCCAAGCAATCTCTGGAAGTTCCAAAGAGCAAAATCAGCTGAAAATTGGTGCTGGCATTAATTGTAAGCTAAAAATGCTTGTGAATACAAGTTCATCCAGACCTAAGATGGGCATGCAGACTTACGCAAATGTAACATAACTTTTCAGTTTCTTCTACTGTCTGTCAGAGAAGTGTGCAGGACATTGAGCGCAAATTGTCATTTCTTAAGGGTAACTGGTACCAGGATTCCAATTCCTCAGCATTTTCCTGGAAATTGTATCATTACCCTATTCCCAAGAAATGACTATGAAACCTTTTCTGTTCTTAATTCTGTTCCTAAGGCTTCGGCAATTGCATTGACAGAAGTTCTGTTCCTTAACACCTGTGAATTATGAAGCATAGATGCACAAAACCTGTCAGGTTTTGGCACACCTAAGAAGAAAATAGCTTGAAGGGATTTTAGACGATATACCGAATAGATCCGCTTGCACCTGCTAGCACACTCATAATGGTCATCTTGTTTCGGAGACTTCTGCTGTTCAGGTTTTGATCCCTCTGGGAGAAATCTCCAAGAATCAACATGCTGATGTTTCGGTATTTAACAGCTGACCCCAAAGTTTTGCTTAAGCTGTCTAGGCATCTAGGATTTTGTAATTCCTTATCCATGAAAAATTTTTGGCAATATAAATAATTCAGCAAAGTTATTTGCCCCTCTCAGTTCCACTTCATGAAACAGAAATCTTGTATTGCAGTCTCTCATCTAACCTTTTTCCGTTAAAGTTCTGCTTTAAATTGGAACTGTGGAAAAACAAACAAACAAGCTGATGTCCTGAAATTTAGTGCATTAAAGGCATGAATTATGGCAGGCAAACAACAGTTAGACTGTTACCTAGTCTGCTGTAGCCTAACTGGACACTCTCCATAATTTTCTGTACAGAGCTCTGCAGATCTCATTTTGCCCATATCCGTAGAGAATGATCTGTAAGGTTAAATGGGAAAGAAAATACTTCCATAGTTGTATTAATGTTCTCATGTTTTTGCACACATTTCTGCTGTTAAAAAGGATATATCAGAATCCATACATTGAATCCAAATAAGCAACACAGGCTCCTTTTCTTTGGGATACCAGAAAAAAAAAATACATCTCTGACTCTTGGAATAGATATTTACAGGGCTGCAGGAAGAAAGTCCTTGATTCTTGTTCACATGTACAAAGCAGACTGGTGCAGGAGGAGATGACAACTGGGAAGCAAATTTGCTCTCAGTTTATTAGTTTAACCACAGTTTCATTATCAGGTTGACAACAATAATGGATAAATGTAAAGTAAGGGAAAAAAACCCCATTGTATTTCATTCTTACATATGAAATGTAATGTCACGTTGCAGGATGAACAATGACACGTCCGTATGGGTGTCTTGGCAACAAACAAGGGAGAAACCAAACCCCATTTTGACTCCTAGAACATGAGTGGAGAATGTGGCCGTACACTTGGCCCTTTGAAAAATCCTAAGAACCTGACAGTAAATGTAAGATAGTTCTGAGATAGTGACATCCTAGAAAATACTGCATGCTAATGTTTTCATTGCAATCTGTTCCTGCAAAAGTTCTCTCCTTCACACCGAGCAAATGCTTAGCTTTTTAGGAAGTGCTATACACTGCCTTTTAATTAAGCATTTAATCCTGTGTCCCGCCACTACACCTTCTTCCCTGTAACAGACAATTGTGAAGTGGGATTTTTCTGGGTTTTGTATTCGTACTTGCAGAATGCCTGGAGCTTTATAGAGATTTATTAGGAATATGGGATAATATTGGTTTACTTAAAATTAATTACTCTAAATCCTTGACACGTCAAGCGGTGTAAAAGTAGATTAGAAAAAGAAATTTTGTATACATGATGACAGTGCTTTGCCTAAAATCCTTATAATCAATGACAAACTGTCTGAGTTACCAGTGCGTTAGCAGTGTATTGCGAAGACACCGGTAACGTTGCAGCAGACTGTATTTTGGAACAAAGTTGAATATTACAAAATACATTATTATGCCACTTAAAAGTCCCAAAAGTAAAATCTGTCAGCAACCAGCAATTGATAACGTAGCTGGTTCAAACCTTTGGTCATGTGCAAATCTTGCTCTGTCCCTGTTGTCTTAAATCCTGCCAGCCTGTTTTTGTTTTATAAAAGTTGTTACCATACAGTTGAAACCTGAAAAATGAAAACAAACACAGTATTGGACAGTCAGTTGCAGATTAGCCCTTCTTTCCAGTTGAAAGGAGAGATGGTAAGTCGCTCAGCATGGAAGCAGCTTTTAAAAGGTCATTGACGTTCCCAGAGTTTGCTTCCTGGTTTTTGTTAGGGGTCTCTCAAATGAGCAACTTGAGTTTGTTGGCCATTTATGAAAATTCCAAGGCTCGTACTTGATGCTGTGGTGTTTGTAATTCTTGGCCACAATCAAAACAGTCCAACTCAACAGCAAGCGGGCTACTTAGATCTGTGATCCCCTTGCCCACCTGGGACTTACCATAGCGAACGGCTGGAGGAAACACTCCACATTGATCGATAAGGTCGTTGTTCTTCGGGGTGCAAAACTTCCCAAAGCCAGTGAGGTTTGGGTCTGGCAGCGCTCCCTTGAGACACCTGAACTCAGCGAGTGCTGGTAGCTTCCATGCTACTAACAAGTGGGAGCAAAGCATCAGGAGCAGCTCCTCCAAAGCCTTGCCTCTTGTCCATGCCAAGAAAGATATGTATTGTTCCCCCAGACGCAAAGCATTTAAGATGAGGGGCAGGGCTCCAAAAGTAAAAAAAAAGAACAGAAAAATTGCCAGTGGACGTACGTAGGACAAAGTACACATTTTTGGCATTTTGAACCTCATTTTTCCTTGCTATTATTAGTTGTCCTTTATGAGGTATCCTAGAGAAAATAAAAAAGTTTTCACACCGGGAACATGATGCTTTTGTTTACTTGTGTTTTTTTCCTGTAGGATGCTACTAAAAAAACATGTTGCTATTTTAAATGCGAAACAACGCTGCTGTCGGCGTTCGCCACACCTCTATGAACTGAGTCACCAAATTCATTCCTCACATTTCAAAGGCTTTTCTCGCTACGGAAATCAGTAGCCGGGAGGTGTGTGCGTTTGGGCGAAGCGCGGGTCCCGCTGGTTCAAACCGCACTGTCAGCTCCGGGGTCCGGAGCGCTTGCTGAGGTTTCGGTAAATCCCACACAAAAACGAGTGTCTGGAACTGGAGCGCGTCTCCCAGCAGAGCGCTGGGCTCCCGCTCCTGCGCAGGGCAGTTACCACAAGACGTTAGCGTGAGGGGATTCCAGGTGATGGCTGCAGGCCGGGCCCGCCCGTGCGCAACACCGAGCTCCTTCCGCTGCGGCTCCGGGCGCGGCTGCGGCCCAGCCCTGGCTTGTCCAACGGGCAGCGTCCGCCGAGGAGTTTCGCTGGTTCCCTCCTCCCCCCGCCCAGCTCCTGGGCTCACGGGGAGCCGTGCGCTGCCCTGCCCGCTCCCGCCGTCCCGCCGGAGATTCCCCGCTGGATGCGGCCCGCGGGAGGGCCCGGCCCCGGCAGCGCCT
>VZZY01007871.1:0-111574 GCA_013400335.1 Eurystomus gularis | reverse complement strand
GGGGCATCGCTTACGGGCGGTGCTGGGGCACCGGCCGGGGCTGGGGTTACGGAACAGGAGCTGCCGGCGCTCCGAGTTGTGCCGAGTGGCCGGTGGCAGTCACTCGGCTGCGGGTGCTCTTCAGGGGACAGGCCGCTGCGGCTGGTGAAACGTCTCTGAAACCGCGGGCTGGGAACGGGTCCTGGAAGTGAGGTGCTGGTGCGCTGCTCGCTGCTAAACTGAGCATCCTTCGGGAGGGGAGGAGGGGGTTGTGTTCTTAAAATCTCTGGTTTCATTGCTATAGTAACAGCTGCTATGCTCCTATGTTCTCTTGTGCGACATAAATAGATTTGGAGATAAATAGGATACTTAAGGAAGTTTGGCTGTGGTGGTCAGGCAGGTACACAAGTTTCTTAGTGGAGTTAGAACCTCTTCTGACCCCCCTTTCTCCTCTCGCCCATCTCCTCTCCCCGGCTCCAGCAGTTGTTGGGGTCCTGCACAGTTCCAGCAGATGTAACCATACAGATTAACTGACAATAAAATATAATAATAATGTAACTCCTTGGAAGAACTATTTGATAGTGTTGGGGTTTTTTTCCTATTTAAGTGATAGGGTTTTGAAAACTTTTGTTGTTGTTGTTTATGTAACACTATTGTTGAAGTTCACAACCTGTAGAGATGGCATTACTAAATTATGCCAAAATCAAGATCTCGGGACACTGATATCAGTCGTGTTGTCCAATATTTTGGTCTCAAGTTACAAAGTGGTTTATTTAGTAATTATATTAATATAACTTCTCCCTGCTATAGTCCAGAACACTGCTGGCCACAGATATTAAGTACTGCATGTATCAAGTGGAAATGTAGAATTGCCACGGACTTTGTATTTTAGGGAGTTTTGCAACTTCATCCCGTAGCAAGAGTTGTTTTGAGTCTAAGTAGGCACAGAGGGAACACTCAACTTCAAAGGAACAGAGGATAAATCATTTTAAAACTTAAATACTTGTGGGTACGAACTACCACCATTTCCCTGATTTTTCTTTACCTTTGTTCTCGGATAGGACTCTTTGCTTTGGGAAGTTTCTAACAGGCACAGTCCGTATTTCTCTGTCTGTACTTTTAACATGGTAATTTGTATTGTACTGGGATTTTTTTTTTTAAGAAGAAGGCATCTTTTGTAGCATGGCAGCATTAAACCTGTGATGGTAGCTTAGTCAAAAATTGTTGCATTGGGCTTAAGGTCCATCATAATGACTCCTGAAGTGCTGCAGTTTAGAGAAGCTCTTCATCCTGCACTAGACCCAAGTTGCAATATGGATTTGGACTCTATTGGGCTTTTTTGGCCAATATTGGTTGTGCAGGCATTCCTAATGGAGTTTTCTACTTTGATTTGAATAAAAGTTAATAATCTGACATTCATTTTCTCAGATTGCTTTTAAATAAAAGCTTTTGACAGGGTATCTTATGCATCTTGTTGCCTCTCTGCCCCTCTTTAGGACCCACTGTGAGGAGTTGCTTGTCACTGATTGATGGCTCCGGTGAGAGAAAAGCTTGTAGATATGTGCCTTTAGGAGATGGCTGGGGATTAGTGATTGATCGTTTGGACTTGCTATTAAGTTTGTTATAATTGGTAAAGCAACACTAACTTTTCCAAGTGTTGTGCTGGTCACAACAAACATAAGGAGCTTCTGAGTTACTGTATCACATAGAGATTTCCTCTGAAGATATGCAAAAAAAATCTCAATGTCTTACCTTGTAATAAATGGAAAACCTGTAACTTGAATAAGCATTAGGTGACAGACATGCAGAGATAGTACTGCTACTTAAAAAAAACCCCAAAACAAAAAAAGTGGAAAACAAAGAAGTGGAAACAATAGTGTATTAGTAAATACCAGGTTTTTTTCCACAGAGGTGACATGCCTTTCAAGTAGTCCTTGAAAGGAGCCCTGTCACATGACCCATTCTTTTGCAAAGTTGCCTATTGTGTGCTCCCACCCGTTATTTTCCACTGCCATTCTGTAGCTGTTACCCGTGGCCTCCCGCCATCCCGAGTTACACATTTGCTAGCAGTGTGAAGTGCCTGACTAATCTTCTAGGCTTTCACTGGATACCAGTCAGTGGACTACACAGAGGCTTAAAATTAACCCGTGCTTTAGAGTTAGCCAGGATCAGGTGTTAGGGTTACTACTAAGGCAGTCTTCTTTTTTTTTTGCTCTATAGGCGTTTTTGCTCAGAACAGGTTTGGTGTTTGACCAATAAGTATAGTATATTGTATTATATTATATCATATCATATTATCGCAGGAGTTTTCCCATCATTGTGTTAGGAGTCAAACCCATTGAGGAGAGCAAGCGATTGTATGTCGAAAAGCTAGTGCTCAATAAATGAGATTTTTCCTTCTTGCCTGCAACATCCAGAGATGGGTGGTTGTTTTGGTTTTTTCTCTGGGAGAGGAGGAGGAGTGGAGAATAGCTGTCACATTGCACTGATTGATGGCTTGCCTACTGTGAATAATGTGAAGTTGCATTGGTAGGTATGTGTCATTACAGAGATGATGTTACTCAAAATAATCTTTTTTTTATCTCCAGGAAGAGAAACTAAGTATTTGTAGTAATTACTGGGGATACAAATAATGCATTTGTTTTAATTTTTTTGCATGATATTATAAACTTGTACTGGATCTGTCTAGTTCATGAGTACTAGTGGGTCTCAGCGTGCTAAACAAACCAGTGTCAGTACTGGGGTTAGGTGTTTAAAGGGAAGATCTTCAGATATGAACAATTTTTTAAAACATTGATCATAATTGAAAATGTCCAATACAAACACAGATTGCCCCAAACTGAATCTGTATAAGACTTAATTGAAGAGATGGCATTATTTGTATTAATTTCCTACAGTCTTGATTATGAAACAACTTGAAATTATAAAAATGGCAATTCTTAGACTGCAGCCTGAATTTAAAATAAGACGTGCAACAGCATGCAATGACTCAGTTTTAACCGAGTAACCTTAGAAACGTCTTCAGAAATGGGTTTTAGTCTACTTATACTTGAACTGTTACATTGCCAAGCGTGTGCGCGTATGTGTGTACATAGTGGCTTTTCTGAGTGTACACTTGCTATGTTTATTCTTAGTCAAGCTACTTCATTGCTATGATCTGCAATTACAGTTTTGGAAGTAGTTTTCTGATCTGTGCTGCTCAAAAGCGTACTCAGCTGTCTGCCCAAGCAGCAATCCGACTGCAGAAAGCACAGTTTGTGAATACCTCTTCTTGCAGCTTCCACACTTGGACCGAGCTGCGGTGTGCTGCTGGGAGTCAAACTCACCAAAGCAACCTCTTTTGCTTGGAAGGAGGAGCGTGTAGGACAGCGAGCACCAGAGACATGAGAAAACCCTTTCAGGCGGCTATGATTCTGTGATCACTGCAGAGGTGCCCACTCTTCATGGTCTTCTGAAGCATCTCCTGCTGCTGATATTAATCAGATAGACAGTACTGAAGGAGTAGTGGGTTTGCTTAAGAGCAAAGGGAGAGGAGGCTGCAGAAGGGTGTTGCTGGGCGTAGTTTGTGCCTCAGGTTATGTGACAGCCCTGCCTCTCATCCAGGCTTAGGGGAAACTAGGGACACATAAGATAATGGCAGGTCGTTCCACGCTTTGTTGTATTCCAAAAAACTGAAAAGAAAATAAATATGTTTGAAGTCTGCATCATGTTCCATCAGCTCTACTAAAAGGTTAGGTTTAAGAAATGAGTCTTGATGTGAATCACTTTGTATAATGTTAGGTGGAAAGAATATTACGCAGCTGTTCTTTGTGTAGTTGGTGACACGTTCCACTGAAACAAGAGCTGCAGCGTCCCTCAGACTGCCCTGGTGCCACTACTGAAAACTTCAGTGCTCAGCCTGAGGTTTGCAAACAGAATCTTCCTTCATGCCCCCGTAAAATCAAAAAGAAAAGGAATTTGTCCTTTCTGAGGCAGAACCGTTTGTATGCATGTATAGTACTAATACTAAAATAGCACTGGTTTATAAAAATGTCGCATGGATTAATATATAAAATATGCTTTCCGCTCCTTATTGAGCAAAGAGTTCTAAGTTTATCAGGGTCTTACTTAGCTCCTTGTGCTCCTTCATCTGTCTTGTCTTACTCATCTTCCACTTTGCTGGGGACCTTCCTTTGCCCTTTCTCCTTCTGTATGCTTTTCATTACATATGACATGTTGAACCCGGGTTTCATGTTGAGGTTTATGGCAGGACTGCTATTTGACGGTGAGTATTGACTCACCATAGCATTTTAGCACTTTTTTGGTTTAGCATTTCAGTGTGCAATCATATGGGCACAGAACAGATCAGCTTACATGACTGTCTATGGGACAACTGATATACATTACCACTAGCATGGATTTAGATTTCCTTTCAAGTGCATGAAAATATTGGATCATATAAATATCATTGGTTCATTGCCATCCCTACAAAAAATTGTCTGTTAAGTGTTACAGTTCTCCATTAAATTGCACTGTACTGTGTCTTTGTGCTAGAGCGGCTGCATCCCTGCTTGTGAGGATACATGCATCCACCCCCTTCTTTCATACCTCTGCATGGGGGAGAAATAACTCTTCGAAGAGTTAGATAGTATCAAAGTTAGTGCTGACAAGCTAAAATAAGCCTCTTTGAGGGATTTAAACTGTATGCAAGTAAAATATTCTTTTTAAACTACATCAAACCCAGATTGCCACCAATGTTTGCAAATGCAGATGAGACTTCACCACCTGCATCATCCTTCAGCTTTTGGGCAAGGCGTTATAGATAAGGAAGGTACAAGCAAAGTGTTAACCCACAGTCACGGGTGGATCTAAATCACCCCACAACTAAAGCCCCCTCTGCCTTAAAATCGCCACTTGAAACATAGGGCTGAGCTAATAAAACAGTTTAGAGGTGATACAGTTGTAGTTGTAGTACTTTGGACAGGTAAGGAAGGAAAATATTTGGATTTTTCAGCTTTAAGATAAATTGTGGGACTCGGCTATCAACGTGATTATCATAACAAAAAGGACACTCAGTTATTTTTCTTGTGTTCTTACAGAATCTAATGAGTATTTCTTCTATAGGGAGAATAAAATTGCTTTGTTAATTTTAACCAAAATAGTTTTCTACAGATTTCTTTCTTTTGTTGCTGTTTTTAATATCTGGAAAATTCCTTGCTCTGCTATCAGAGCCTTTACATATGGGACCATTGTTAAAGCACTTCTGTTCTGTGACAGACAGTGGAGTCCCAGGATTTTTTTTTCTTCTGCTGCTCTTGTTTGTTTTGAGACTCTTCCTTTAAGACAAGAAAATAAAACCAAAAGATTTTGAGGCATCTGGTAATATTTCATATATTAATCAGAAACTTATAATTTGGTATCTTTCTGTACTAAATTTTTTTTGTTTCCGCATTGTAACTTGGAGGTTAAAAGTGTTGATGTTGGTCTCGGAGCTGATACAAGTACACAACTCAATGTTCACTTTGCTTTTCTCTGTTGCTAGTTCTACCTATGCCTTCAGCGATAATTAAGTTATGAATTGTTACAACTGAAACATTTACGATAGTGCTCAATTCCAGCTTGGACAAGGTGTCCAAAATGAACAGTCTGAAGCAATAAAGCAGAAGGAATGAACTGGATGTCTTTGAAGTGGTGTTTTATTGCCATGGTTTTTATTCCCTGTGTCTTTCAAATCTAGCTTACACTAAATTAATTTGCTCGTAGCAGAGGGATAATTTAGAAGAGTCCAATACTGAGATCGCATGTATGTGGAGATATCTTTGAGCTAATGAACCTGAGCTTTGACTTCCTGTGTGAACAGATGCTACAAATACATCTAAACTTGGGTCTTGTTCTCGTGCTGGCTGTAACCTTTCCCTTTGCTTCCTGTTCTTGATATGGGAAATCGTTTGATTGATCCTTCCGATGGTCTTCAAGAGGGGTGTGAAATCAAATATTGCAAAATAACAAGCTCTTAGGCAAAGAAAACTGGTCTGAAAATAAATCCAACTGCTATGAAGCTGCAAGTATTTTAACTGAATGCCTGTGGGAAATTGAGTGACAGTGGGTGTTTCTGGGCTTTTAGGTGAATGTTAACATCAAATATGCTTCTGGTCAGTCCTGAACCCTGTGCTGTTGCTTGTAACCACACAACCTGTCATGCAGTTTCTGGCCTCTGGTCCTGAATGTCAGCAGTTTATCTAAAAAGGCCAGGATTCAAATGGAAGCGTGCAAGCCCCTGGAAGGAGTTTCTTAAACTTCAGAGCAGAGTTTTAAAAGTCTATGCTTATATACCTGCTGAAAAGAAGCACAAGAAGGAGTTAAGTTGGCAAAAAGCTAGCAGAGAAGAGTCAGTGTCCGTAGCAGAAAGATGGTTAATCCAAGGAGCTGGAATTCTTCTGTCATTTTTTTCTTGGCATCTGAAATCCAATGAAATATATGACGTTGAAGAGCAGTGTTTTGGGAACCTAACTTTATAGAACTTTTGTTTAGAGCAATGGAGATGCATTAGCCAGTGTTGGCACTTGCTGTGTCCAAACTTTTGGGTCTTGAGGGCATGCTAGTGAGGTGTGAGTCTTGTCTATGCCTGTTACCACCCCTTTTGCCCTCAGGTCTGAATGATGTCCTCATGTACCTGTTTTCCTCTTCAGTTGCCAGGAGTGTGATTCTGTGTCCTCCCAGCTGTTTTTGGCCTTGAACTCACTTGTTCAGAGAGGGAGTACTGTTGTATGGGGTAAGGAGTATTAGGCAAGGGAAAGGTTGCTTTCAACTCAAGTTTCTGATACTCGGGCCTTTCTGTCATCAGTGAAAATATGTGCTTGTGCTGTAGAATCTAAATTGGCATGGCTGGTTGGCTTGCTTGTGCACTGGGCAGAGGCACATGTGGAAGCTGTACCTTCCTCGGGGTCTGAAACCCCATTGCAAGGACTTATCCAGTGTCCTGGGAACGCTTATCACTAAAGTCTCAATAAATAGTGACAGAAATCTTTAGTCCCTCATGGTCTTCAGGTATTTAGGAGAAGTGAGAATATGCCCTGTACTGTTACAGTGGTGAAAAGCTTCATCCTTTCCAGGTGCTGTGGCACACAAACTGGTTGCAGTAGGTGGACTAGCTGAGAACTGGAAAGTCGATGCACAGCTCATCAGTGATGCAATCATTCATTTGTTGGGATATCTAATATGTGCACACACCAGCTTTAAGTCAGTGCAGGTGCCTCTGGTCAGAAGTGATTAACTTCAGGGAGAAGATTGAAAACTGGGGCATTGAGGAAAGCTCCCTTTATTTAAGGCCAGAACTTGGGTGGGAGGTGCCCATGCTGAGATGCAAAGTGCTCACAGGTGAACCACATTACAGTTAGAAGTGGCTGCCAGAAACTACACTGGACCAAATTTGCTCTAATCTTGGGAGACAAATGAGGCCATTTTTCTGTAATCGCAGGGTCAGATTTGAAGATCACCTAGGTATGGGCCCAGGACAGACAGAATACTTTCTGTTTCTATAAAAATGGTATTATGGAGAGCAGAGAGATATCATCTAATGATAATGAATTCATGGAACTGTATATTATCATAAGTGGGTAGAAGCAAAAGTCAGAATTTAATATGCTGAAATGAGAAGGACCAAGTGATGACTAATCTTACAATTACAAGGCATGGCATATGAAGTGCCAGTTGGATGGCATAGATTTTTAATAAATACATCAAGTTGCAACTTGTAGTGTATAAGTGAAGAATAGAAAAATGCTATATTCAAATACAAGTGGTCGTAGATCCAGGCACTTCCCTGGGGAAATTTTTGCATATGCTTTCCTATACGTATCTCTTCCATAGCCTATGTCTATATCTTGCCTTGCAGGCCCTTACCCTCCCCCTCCAAGCCAGGTGTGAACCCTCCCTTTTATCAGATCACCGGCTGTGCTGCTCTGAGGCAGTGAAACCTTTTGATCATAGGACTAAAGCTCTCCCTGGGTTTAAAGAGTGTGGCCTGCGAGGAAAGCAGGGGTGAAGAAGGGGCTGTGGCCTTCTGATACTGGAGCAGATTTCCTGCGACTGGTGTGCAAAAGGACTCCTCTCCATGGGGTCCTTCCCCAGCCCACACCTTCCCTGAGCATCTCGGTTCAGCAGGGATTGTAGCCATGCTTACATTTGGTCACCAAAAGGTGCCATAAGCTCTTCAAAGGCTTTTTTTGCAAAGCCCTGTGAGCATGATCTGTGAAGAAGGGTGAGTTGGACTCTTTCAGATATTTGCAGGGGGAAGAAGATGGAGGGAGGTGAGACAACAGGACTTTTGTGTTGGGGGCTAATATGCCCTGAAAGGGAAGACTGAGTAAAATAAAAATTGCAGACCAGCTGATCACAGTACTTTGTTGGACATTACAACAAAGACTGATAGTATAATACAAGATATGAAAGTGGTTAATGGGATAATTTGCAACATGAGTTTGCCAAGACCAGATTGTGCTGGAGTAACCTGCTTACTGACCTTTTAGATCGTATGTGGTGTCTTTCTATTTCTTATCAGGGCTCTGAGCACACATTTTCTGTAGTGCCACTTGGGAAATGTTTACTTAAGCTAGAGAAGATGAATATTCTTGCAAGAGTGTAGTTGGGCAAGGACCTGGGCAAAGAAGCATTGTCAGTCTGTCATTTTGAAAATCAAATTAATGAAAAGGAAGGATGCTGCTAATACAGTCCCATGAGAAGAATTTTTTATGCCACTTGAAAAATACTTTTTCATTTTATTTTCTCAGCACAAAACCCTGAAATATGCCAAGGAAATTTTTTGATAGTGGAATATTAGGAGGCATTTTCTGAAGAAAGGAAGATAAACCCTGTGTAGGAAGAGTTTTGCAGGTCAGAGGGAAAGAATAGAATTGAAGCTGAGCTAATAATGCACCTAATAGCTAGTTACAAATTAGGGTTCTTTGGCTGAAAACAAGAATACGAAAAGACCTGGGTGACTTGCTTGACTTCAGTATGTCTCAGCCACCTGTATTAGGAACATAATAGAATATTTCATGGCCTAATCACTTAACAAGCAAAATTAGGAGTGTTATGTACAGTTAGGACTTCATCTGGGGAACTGTATACAGCTGTGATTCTCTGTGGACAAGACTCCTTCCAGCCCTCTTCTGAACCCATCTGCCTGGATGATCAAGAAGAAGCCTGTTGTGCGCAGACCTGGCTTAGTGTGCTTCCTTCTTTTCTTTGCAGAGGAAAGGCTGCTAGCTTACATAGCTGCTATTAGTAAACGGAGGTTATACGTCAAGGTATAAGTCATTTGATTAAGGATTTCCCAGCCTTTTTTCAAAGGCAAGATCAGTTGAGTCCCTGGCAGCTTTTAGGATTGTAGCATCTGACCAACCAGGGAGTGAAGGCGTAAGGTATCATATGACTGGCTTGTTTTCACCAGCAGTCTTTGCTTTTGGGGCTTCGGCTAACCAGCCATGATGTGTTTGGCTGGAAGATCTTTGTGAGCTAATGCTCTTCAGAGTATAGTATATTGTATAGAACTTATTTTTGAATAATTTTGAATAAGAATTATTGAAGACAGAGAGACTCTTGAGCCGTGATTGCACTTTGGTATCTGTTCCAGCTGCAAAGTTTTCAAGGTTTATTCATCAAAATTTTGTGTTTCTTAAAGTCTGAAGTTGGAGTTCCTGTCTAGCTCATGTCATCATTGTCTGTGTTGCACCTTGAGCTGCTTTTGGCCAGAATTTAAAGCTAATGATGAACGTAACTGAGCAGTCTTCTCCAAAGTGGTCTAGTTTGTGTCCTGTCCTACTTAAGATCCAAACTTGTGAGTCTGGGAATTAAAAAATTAACTGTCTTGGCCGAGATTCTTTTTTTTTCTCTGAAGTGTATCAAGATTGTGATGGATTGCCTGTCACTGCTTTTCTCAGTCAGCAGTAGATTTCAGACTGCTTTTGTAAAATCAGGCAAAACTTGATGCAAATGTCTCCAGCCAGCCATATGATTGTGGAAGCGTTGGCTTCACAGGTGAGGGATCCGTTCGGCATGTGAATGACACCAGTTTGCATTTGTGAATAACCAGGAACTAATTGTGGGACAGTTCAGAATGACTCAAGTTTTCGTCACCTTTGGACTAATGTGCATCTCCTCCTAACTGAAAGGCCTGTTAAAGCCGTTCTTGAAGCTGAACCCTTCTTGTGGTTTTATTGCAAACTGCTTTGACATGTTTCTTATGTTCCTTATCTTAGATTTGCTTTCCTTTTGCTGATGGCCTTCTGTCACCATTTGTCTCTTGCAGCATTTGTCGGGATCATTTCTTTTTAGCATGGATTCTCTGCTCAAGTGACAGGACTCTTTCATTTCTTTCCTTGCCACGCTTTTCAGGGATAATCTGAATTTGTGAGTTTAATGGCTCATCGCAAAGTCTGTTGTGCTCGTTTTATTTCTTTTCTTGTGTCTTTTGTTGTTGTTGTTGCCTTAAAGAAGTTCTCCGAAAAAAAATTTGTATCCATCCATTTCCTTTTTTGCCTACAGTGGAATGATTTACATACAGTATTTTTCTGAGGTTTTTGTAAGTTGGATACTAAATGCTTACTATTGTGTTATTGCTACGTTAGTAAGCATAATGAATTAAAAAAGAAAACTTTATTTTATCAGATACAATGATTACTCCAGCCTAAGCTTTGCTTCGGTCCTTAAGCTCCTCATGATCATGGTGTTAACAGTATTTCTTTTCTTTGTCTCTACATTCAGCATTGCTTTTATTTCTTTTATTTAGAGCAAGCCTATTAGAATAGCTTTAGGTTATAATTATTTTAATAATAGGAGATTATTTCAAGTGTTTTAGCAGACATCTTGATGTATACTTAAAATGGGAATACATACAATTTGATATTGCTTGAATAATGCTACGATAATCTATTGAACATAATTGTAAAAGTCAGTAATTGCTGGTCTAAACTTTTTTATAGGCATAACAATTCTTTCATTAGATTGTATTCAAATTTATTATGTATACATTTAATAAAAGCTCCATGTTTTCACTCTCGTATTTTAAATTCAATGAGTCTCAAATGGATAATGAAAACTTGATGAGTAATACAGTGTGTTACAGAATACCCAAGGAGATTTTCCCTTTCTTGAATGTGGCATTAAAAGAAAGACAAACATAACAAACCCTGTGATTTCCACTGTAATGTCACAGACGTGGGTCTTGGTGAATTTTAGAAACCGGGGGTTGCAAGGAAATGCTCACTGAGGAGGAGAAGGCCGCTGGGAGGAGAAAGTGTTTAATATTCTATCAAAGATGACTTTACATAAAAGAACAAATGCTATCTGATTCTTCATTCTCTCAATGAATTGGAAGTTTGTGTAGAAAGTGTTATAGATAAAATCTCCAAAAGTTCGTATTACTCACGCATCAAATAATATGCAATGTCGTTGTAAAAGGAATTACAAAAGATAAGTTGTGAACACCCTTCTGTCAGCAAACCCCAGGTGTGGTGTCTTGGATTTTAGCTGCATGTATCAGAGACTGGAACATAGGTTTGCAAAAGAAGTACACGCAATATTCATCATAAATTAATACTTTTTGAAAGGTGCACACATGGTTGGGATTCTTTGGAACTATCTATTTGCATTTTCCCTGTTAGCAGGAAAACCACCTGTTGGAACTGTGAACTCCCAGGAATGACTATGATTAGATCCAAAATTCAGGTTGCCCAGCAAAAACCAGTTGAGGAATACCGTAGCTGGACAGATTTGACACTTCATTACCCAAGTGGGGTTTGCTTTCTGGTGTTACTCTTCCTGCACGGGAACCACTGTTCCGCAGGGCATGTCCTTAATGAGTTTTCTGTGTCAGTCTTGAGACTTTCACTTCTAGTTGGATTTAAGCTCTGGATGCTCTGTTCTGTATGCAGCGAGGAGTCGAGGCAGAAAGGCTTTTCTCTCCCCCTGCACAAGAAGTGCAGTGAGAACTTGCTCTGTTTAAGGTTGACTGAGCTGGTGCTTGGTCTGGGGGAAGGGTTGTGAGTTGCTGGGTTTAGTAGATGCTGTGTTTTTCCACCAAGGTAAACACAATCAGAAAGTCCAGTTTTCACTGACGAGCATCAGTGACAAAAGAGCCTGATTCTTTTTGCTGGCGGCAGCAGTGCTTTTTTAGCAAATCATTCGTGCTGCTGGACGTGGTCTCTAACCCTACCAAGCTCTATGGGGTTTTGGATGTTTAGTCTACACTGCTGCTTAGCAGGCAGAAATGAGGTCCCCAGGTCTGCCTTGGTACAGCCTTGTGCCTCGGAGAAGAGGCAAGACTCCGCTTTGGGGAATTAAAGACTCGTGTTTTCCTTCCTGATTTGCAGTCCTTGTCAGAGAAGTGTTAACTGTAGTGTTTTGCAAAATATCCCATAGAGGTTTTTTTCCCTGGATATTTATTTTGGAGGCACATCTTCCCAAATACACTGGTATTTCTGTTCCCTTACTTGACGAGTTGAATGTGTTGTCACAGCACCTGCTTTAGCATAAGAGCCCATGGTGCAACACAAGTTTTTACCTTTCAAAATTTAAAGTAATAGACTTCTCTCTTTTCTAAGATAAAGGTGTTCAGCAAAACTTCAAAGAAGATCTCTTCTTCTATAAAGACTTGATGTTATTTTCAGTTGCCGTGAAGCTGTGGTGAACTATCCAAACGGCATGTACGCAGCTGCTTGGCGGTGTTGCTTAGTAACGTCATCCTACTGCTGAGGCACCCAGCCCTCCGTCAAAGCGGTTGGTGAACAGGAAAGTTAGAAACGGTGATTTGTGTCGCCAGAGAGCAGTATCTGTTCCCATTCATGCAGAGGACTTACTTCCCCTCTTTGTAAAGTTGGCAGGGCTGAGGGGAAGGGAAGAGGTAGAGCTTGAGAGAAGAAAAGGGAGGGGGAGAAGCCACTCAATGTGATCATTCAGTTAATAGTTTTTAAAAATTAAAAATTCTATCTATCATTTTCTGCCTTGCTGAAGACAAGTTGTCTCTGTGTGGTAGCAGCTGGTTTGGTGGAGTTCTTGGTTTTTGTTCTCTCTTCAGTGACAGTTCCCTAGATCAGAAATGAAATGGGAATTATCTCCCTGAACTTGTTTGTCACATTTAATCTGCTGTTGCGTCCCGACTATCTTTGCCTGTTATCGCTTTGCTCTCAGTGACACTTCTCATCTTCCACTAACAATTTATTTTTGATAAAATGTTTTAAGTGGGTGAATGCTTTTCAACAGGATGAGGACAGTAGCAGGAAAAAGAACATGCTTGTGAGGAAACACATATTTATGGTGTGGGGTTGTTTCCTTGGTTTTCCTAGATCTGTAGAATGAAAATAGCTGATAGAATACTTTGCAGTAAAGTCACATTGAATGGCCAGAAAGTAAGCATAGACAACTTAGAAAATACTTCTAGCTCTATTTCTCTTTTAAATATACTTGGGAATGTAATTAATTTCAGTATTTAGTTGAAAACTAGTTTAAATGTGATAAAAATTATCCAGATACTTCTTATAAGACACAGCAAGCTTTATCAAATTGGTTTTAAAGTTCATTTTGAGCCTCTTTAATAAATTTTTAAAAGTATAATCCCACCCACCCCCCCAACCTTTACTTATTTTTAGCACTGCTGTGAAAAGTGCTAACCTTAGGTCAGAGCCTGGTTTTCCAGTGTCCCTTAAGCAGCCAAAGCCAATCTGTTTTGAGGAGACTTTCCTAAGATACTTAATCTGGTTAATGGACAAATTATGTCTGGGAAATGCCACAGTGGGAGCTGTACCGCTGAATGTGACAGTATCCTGACAGTGAAACTGCCAATAGGTTTAACAGCACACTGATAGTGTGCAAGAAACACTCGTTTTGTGCGTCAAACTACACTTTTAATCTTTTAAGTAAAAAAGCTGAGGAAAAGCAGTCTTAAGATGCTGACAGGTGAGGCGAGTCTGTTCTTTCAGTTCTAGGGGCTTATATGTTGTAGCACATACTTGTTTTGTGGTGGTCTGCTATAGTGTGGACTGGGCATGCCGAAGTAGCATATCCGTGTTTTTTCTGGGTCTCCAGAGATTGACCTAAGTTGAAAGGCATCATGTATAATCAGTCAGTTCAGTGATGGCGTTATTTCCGTCTTTATTTGTACAAACAGTCCTGAGTCGTGGACAGAATAGTGTAGTGATAATGGAAAAAGACTGTAGGCACAAAGACAAAAATCAGTTTAGTTCTGAACTTTAGGTAATATTTAATTTCAATATTTGAGGGAAAGAAAAACTTCAGACCCGAATTGATTCATGGTGGGAGTGTGTGTGTGTGTAAAATCTAAACAGGTGAGAAACCTGTGCTTAAGAAGAATCTAAGCACAATTAAAAGGAATTCACCGCAGACTGTGTTTTAGTTCTGGTGAATGCAGATCACTGGTGTGCTAGGGGCACAAGCTGCCATACCAAAGGTGTGCGTTAGCTGGTACTGCCATATGGCCTGTCGTGTCTTACTGGTTAATTTAACCATCTGTCACGTCTTAACAACTTGTATTTGCTTTCCCTGCTTGGGTTAGGTGTGTTTTCTTCCCTTTGGTACTCTGCGCTTCATCATACAGTGCTGGTATACTCCCGTTACCTGAGTTTTATTAGTTTTATTTATAGTAAGATTTGTTGTAGATCATACTGTCCTTTTCCAAAGCTGTGAGTAGAAAGTGCATGTATTCAGACAAGCATTTTAGAGATGTTTCTGCATAAATTTCTGGCAAAAAAAAAAGTCAGTATCAAAACTCTAGCTATGTATGTTTGAATTCTTCCTCCTCTGCCCTGTTCACTTCTAATCTTGCGCTTCAGTTCACATCAACTTCTTTATACATAAAGTAAACCAGGTTAGTGTCTGTAGAATATTTTTCATTACATCTGAGTTCAGAGTAAAAATCCTACTATTTATATCTGTGTTCTCACATGTTCATTTTTCAGAATGAAAGTGAAGCTTTGACCTGATGCACTGTATAAATTTTTATATAGATATAAGGACAGTAGTATTTCCGGGCAAGCAAATGTCAGAAAGAAAGTTCTTTCAGTCCTCTGAAAAGCATGCAAAATATCAAAGCTACAGAATTGCTGTGATTCTCTTTTAGTTTCTGTGCCTGCAGTCTCTTCTCTCACTAATGGGCTTGTGACAATTTGACCATTGTGTGAGGTTGGTTTTTGCTTTTTTTTTCAACTTGTAAGCTAAGAAAGACTCAGTGCAAACTACAAGAACAATGTTGTCATATTGGAAATTAAAAATCTCTACAGGCGGTTGTAGATGGTCAATCCTCTTTGCTAGAAAATCAAATCTTGTGAGTGCAGTGTGTCATAGTGCATTCAGAGTCTTGAGTTTGATACTTAGAGCCTTAAGTAGCCAGAGATACACTGTGTGTTGAAATGTTTGGGGTTGCAACTCAGTTAAGTTACATGGTGTAAACATATTACTGGTAGGTGGTAATATAATGGTCGTTGAGCTTCCTCCTCAACTCGTACTTCATTAATGATGTTCCTGTATCATAGACGTAAGGAAGCTGCTTAACAGGATTCTGGATGAATGGAGGATTTCTAAATGAGGGCTGAATGGTTTATCTTGTCGAATCTTGATGTTTTCTTCATGTTAAGATGATCACTTGTATATTTTATGTTTCCAAGGAGCTCTTAAATCCTGGAGAGGAAGGCAGTACTGTCTGCTCTGGCTATTAGAGATGTTTAGAGAGTCTAATGAATTTGTAGGGCTTCTTCTTAGGGCTGCAGCAAGGCAGGACTGTAAAGGTTGTAAAGGCTTTCACAAGGGGCACAAATAAAATCTGTTCAGGCTTTATGGAAGTATATGCAAATGCCTGGGAATCCATTCATTTGAATAGTTTTACTGTGTTTAGTTTCTTGAAATGAAAAATGTTGCCAATATAGTGGCTTACTTTATTGACCTGAACTGTCAGATTAGCAGTGTCATTCAAATGTGTCTGTTGCATTTATTTCCATGAGAGTTCGCACATGTTCTGAAGAACAATTAGGGATTACTTTGTGTATTTCTCTCATGTTGCACTTGTCTGATTACAGTATTTTCCTTCCTGTAGAAAGTAAAACTTTATCAAAAAAAGAACATTTTCCTAGGAAACAACCATTTCATTATACTACTTAGGAACAAATCTGAATAATTTGGAAACCTTGAGCTGGTAGGGGTTGGGTTTTTTTTAAGTGTAAAGAATGGAGATTGTCTTTTTGATCCAGTTAGGTAGGATTGCTCTCTTCCTGGGATCTTTCTGTTGTCTCTCTCGAATGTGGGTGGAGAGCAAAGATTATAGGAATGTGGTATCTTCACCTGGTAAAACTTCTGGCTGGTTCAAGGTTGGAATTGTTGCCTTAATCAGATTGTCCTGGCTGAGGGCTCACAAGATACCCCTTCTGGAGCCAGATGACGGTCTACTTTTACAAGCTCCCCAGAGATGCAGAAGAAGGGACTTTCTATTAGGTTGCAGTCTTGGAGACTTCAGAAGAAGTCTTCAGAAGAAGAGGAGACTCTTTTTTTTTTTGTATGCTTTGTTCATACAGGAGTCAATTTCTGTTTTTTAAAAAAAAAGAAGTGTTTTATTTTACAGCCTTTTATGTAGTCTTCTCCATACTTGCTGCTGTGATGCATCTCTGTCATTGCACTCAAATAATTTGTCAGTCTTTTTTCAAACTAAAGATTGGACTATTTGAGGAATTAATTATCAAGTGGTTTCTCTAGCCCCTAAATAGTGGTTTAGGTCTTCTCAATGATTTGGGGTTTGGGGATTTTTTTTTTTAATCTAGAAGGGAGAAAGAAAACACTCCTTCACAATCATGGTTATAAGAGTTCCATGTCTGCTCTGATGCTGAATACATCATCTGTAATTAATGGCTTGCAGAACTGTAAGTTTAGTAATGAGTTGTCTTTGTACTTGTGTGTAGACCTGTCTTTGAATGGGGTTGATGCCTTATACTTCCCCAAGGGAAAAAGAGCATTGCTGTGTTCCATCTTTTTATAAATTTTCTGGTTGGTTTTTTGGGTTTTGTTTTTTTTTTTTTTTCAGACTAGATTTAAGAACTTTAAAGGCTTGCTGGTATTTTTTATTTAAGTATTGATACCCGATCGTTTGGAAATTGTGTAGTAAAATTGCATAGTGAGGTCAGTAGAAAAGTATCAGTTTTGCTTGCAACTAAAGGTGTTTAAGAGACATGCTTTAAAAAGTGTATCCATGTACTGATAGCCTTAATTCTGAGATTTGAGAATGTTTATGTTTTTATAATGAAAATATTTTAATTACCTATGGAAATACTTGTTTCCCTGACATTTTAGAGGCATAGTGGGAGTTACTCCCTGACACAGTTTTAATGGTCAAATCTTTTTTTGGGGACATTTAACCATAGTCGTGTTATTCAGGTGGCTTCAAGTTATTTCTAGATTGCCTCTTAGCTGTTTTCAAAAAAGTTAGGCTGGTTTTCTTTTATTGTTTCTCACATCATCCTTGTCTTTTTGCTTGTGTTCTGGTCAAAAAGTTTCTCTGGTTATACATATATTTACTGTTTAGTACAGTCATAGAATGTTCTCTAGAATGTTTTAGGCTGGAAGGGACCTCTAGAGGTCATCTAGTCCAACCTCCATGTCATGTTACAGTCTTAATTACATGTGCGGTATGCAAATAAACAGAGGTTTAATATTAGCATAATGAACCAATACTAAACTTCTCTTTAGTATTAGGCTAGTATTACGACTTTCAGATTCAGAGCTATCGGTAGAGTATGAAGGAGATTCAATGAAGTCTGCCTCACCAGAAGACTAGCAATGTTTGAGAACATGTTAGTATTTTTGTTATGCTGCCGCTAAATTCAATGGGAAAAATCTTTCGGTTCATGAAACAGGATTAAGAAGAAAATCTATTGTTCCAAATAGCATTAATTTCTAAATGCGCTGAAGACTTGTAGTACTTAAGAGAAGGGAGTGTAATTCTTTACTCTGTAGCAATTCCGGTTTGTTGATGCACTGTGAAACCTCTGAAATGTTGCCCCCAATTTTCCTATATTTTTTTTTTTCTCTGAATACAGAATGAAGCATGTACACAATGAAATTTGGACGTAATCATAACAGCCTGGTTTTTAGGCCACTCTGAAGGGTACTAGACTTTGGTGGAGCCATTCAGCTGTTCTGAGGATTGGTCTCAAACATGCTCGGTTAAAGAGCATTTTGAAAATGCAGACCATGAGGAATTTAATTCTGTAATAGTAATAGCAACTTCATGGATAACTGCAGTAGTTAGAGATAAAATATGTCTTTGGGATTCTTGGCAGACTTTCTAGCAAGGGGAACAACAGAATTACTTTCAGTGGTGTGCTAATGGCAAGTCAGTCTGAAAAATGTTTGAACTGAGAAATATGCAAATAGGGTATTCTACTGAAAACATGCATGTATGTTGAAAAATTCGGAAGAAAACAAGTATATGGCACAAGCTGATTAGAAAGAAGGAAATGGAATAAGTTATTCTTTTCCTTCAGAGAATTTGTATTAAAATTTAAGTAACATTTTGTTTATGTATCTTTCTCATTTCTATCCTAGGTTGTTATCACACATTACTTTGTCTGTGCTTTGCATTTAAAAAATATTTAGTGTTTTATGCAACAAAACCACGGCAAACACAATGAATGCAGTAGAGATTTTCGTCAGGAATGGCTACACTGATGGTCTAAGCGAGTAGAACATTTCCCACATCGAGGGTTGTAAGCTAACAGGAGTATCAGCAAGGGACATAAGAGTTATATCTTTGATTGCTTTTCTGAACATTTACGCAGCATATTACCACTTTGTGGTGTAGACCTAACCTTTGTCAGGTGTTGCTTGTGTACTTGCTTGCTTCTTGCCTTCAAAATGTGTGATGTTTGTGTGGCTTTCCTATGGCTCCCCTTGGGAATCTTGTGAACAGACCACAGAACTGAGGTGCCTAAGTGACAAAGGGATGCCAGTGACAAAAGTAATCCCAGCTGGAAACACACAAGTCTCTTTAAAAAAAAAAAACAAACAAAAAAAACCCAACAAAAAGCCCCCACAAAACAACAAAAAAACCCCAAAACCTGTATCCTTAAAATAGTTTTTCTAGGAGGCATGTTTAACTTATTAATCCTCAGAGGATAATTAAGGTGTAGAAAGTCTTGGTAATAAGATTTTCTAAACTGTTTTATCAACTGCAAAATGTTGATAGGCACAACCATTCTATTGCACTGTAGTGAAGGAGCAAGAAGATCAGCCATCATATAACTACATCTGTTCAACAGCTTTAGCTTGTTGCATTTGTAGCTTTTAAGATATGGGCATAGCATGCAACTAGTTCTGACTTTCTGCTGTTTCCTTCTCCCCCATGCCTGGTTCTTCTGTGAACCCCTTTGATCTAAAGCATTCCTGGGTTGCACAACTTTTCTTTCCTTGTTTTTGCTTTTTCTTTTTTTTTTTTAATTTTCTTGAGGGGGGTTGGGGTTTTTTTTGTTCTCTAAGAAGAGATGATATCATGGTATCTATCTCTCCAAAATATGTAGTTTCCTTGGAAGAAATGGGGTTTTGGAGTAGATGCAGGCAGCTGGATGGTGCAACTGAAGTGATGAACTGGAGCTGTTGCTGCCTTTGCATGCTGTTTCTATTTGTGTGTTGAAAACATTGTTTCTTGGTTTTGTTTGGGTTTGGTTTTTTGTGTTTAAGTGCTACTTTCAAGTAAACTAACGTAGTCAAATACTGTATTTGTCACTCTTTTTCCTCTCTCTTAAATGTCTCTTATAAATCTATTTGCAGCTGGGTCTCGGGCGTCTTACAGCAGCCAGCACAGCCACCTTGGCTCCGAGTTAAGGGCACTGCAGTCTCCAGAACACCATATAGATCCTATTTACGAAGACAGAGTTTATCAGAAGCCCCCTATGAGGAGTCTCAGCCAGAGCCAGGGGGACCCTCTGCAACCAGCACACACAGGCACATATCGCACTAGTACAGGTAGGTGGATGTAACTTTCATGATTGTCTTTTTATGAGATATACCTTATTCTTCAATACTAATTCTTCTTCTCTTTCTGATGTGCTGAACAAGTTACCTTGCGTAGATGGCAGCTATCAACAGAACCCCAAAGGTGTGCACACGATGGGGAAAATACTAAATATTGTGCTATAGGTACAGTAGGTTAAGCTACCTTAGGGAGGGGACTTACTCGTAAGGAGAAAGATAATATTTTTATTAATCTTGTATATTGTCTTTGAGAAAAATCTGTTGTCTCTGAAGAATTTGGTAAGCTTTTTTGCTTGCAAAGGTATTTTGTGTGTTACAAAGGGACTGCAAAGTTCCTTCCACATGAAGCTAAAGGATTGTTCACTTGCTTTCAAAGTGAATCATATGTAAATGTTCTTCCCCTCTCCTACAGAGGCATACTTAGGTATAGCTACAAAGAGATAAAATTGAACTATGGCATAGAGAAAAGCTGTTAGCACCACTGGTTTATCCATAAATAATAATGATTGTCCATGAAATGCATTGATGTGCAAGTCCTTCTTGCAGAATGTCCTCTCAACCAAATGAAATACAGCTGTATGTTGGAACCCACAAATAGATCACAAATCAACAGGGATATTTATGGTGTTTAATGCACAAAATAATTAGAGTACATAAATGCTACAGCCAAAATAGCCTAAAGCAGATGTAGAAAGAACTTGCCTTAGGAATTGTAAGTATTTGTGGTGTTTTATCTTTGCTGTGTTGATCAAGAGGGAAGATCTAGATCACTCCATTTTCAGCAAGAAAAAGTGAAGTGTACTTTTTGGAGCAAGATACTTTCTTTTCTTTTTTTTTTTTTTAATATTTAAAGCTATTTCTCCAAGGGCAAAGCTGGCAGTTTTTGCATATCCAAAAATTTCTGTTGCTTTATACAAGTTTTGAGTGTTCCGAGTACAGGAGAAAATCTTTAAAAATAAGTTTTTTCCAAAGAATTCCATAGTTAAATACCTCTAACAGCTTTATAATTCTTGAAGAACACCATGACACCATTTCCTTCCTGTTAAAGAAGCTAGTATAAGTTTTGTGTAGACTCATATGTGCATATGAGAAAAGATTACTGCCCTTTGCATGAAGGGGACAAGACCTCTGCCTGAATCACTGAGCAGTGGAGACAGTGATAGTGATTGAAGCAACTATTTGTGTTGAACTTTAAGCTCATGTTCCACCAGTTTCCTATATGATGCTCTCTTTCTCAGTCATACCCTGAAGAGATTTTCTTGTTTTGCTTGCAAAATATCTGTTGGTTCTCTGTGCTGAAGTAGCAGGCTGTCTTGTGACTGTAGTCTTCACAGCACCTCTGCAAGGAAAGAAACCCTGTCAACATAGATTACCACCATAGGGAATGAAACTAGGATGCAGGGTGTTAATGGGCAATACTTGAAGATGGGGTTTCAGAAGGGAAGAGGGAAAAGCTAAAAAACCACCCTGATTTGGATACAAGAAACAGGCTCTGTGAAGGTGAATTTACTGTTCAGGGTACAGATTTGAACGTTACTCCAGGCTTGTTCTTCAGAATGACCCCATCAATCCAGCTTTGTGTTGAGTTGATCCTCCCTTGCTTTCCCCCCCCACCCCTATCATCAGGGTCAGGGGAAATAAAAGCAGGTGGATGTATGCCAAGGCAATTATTCTGTTGCTTTCTTGATAGCTGTTAGCTGCGGGTGCTGTCAACCTTTCACACAACCAGGCTGAAGAGCTGTCAGCACTCAGGGAATTTTGGGCTGGATCAGAGCAGCTCTTGGGACTCCTCTTGCCTCTACCACAAATGCCTGCAGGAACGTACCCCTTCTGGTGGAGAACATACTATTTTTCTCAAATTAGCAGAAAAGAGGGAAAGGACTTGAACTGAAGTTTGGCACATAGACCTTTTTATTTCTTCACTAAGTTGTCTTAAGTGTTTTTTATTGTAGGACTGAATAGCTGTTTGTCTTGACTGTTTGATGTAAGGCGTGAGGGATGTAGATTGCTGTGTACTTCTTGAAGATACGTGCCAACGGTTCATGGCCTGTATCTTCTGTGTGCGTGAATTGAAGTGGGGTGGAGGGTGGGAGGGGGGAGGTTTAAGATTTCATTGTGCTCCTTTATAGACCATAGTTCACATTCTTTTGTCTACCACAACAGTATCTTTAGTCATGAAGATGGTGCATGCATTCCCACATCTGATGCGAGGGAAAAAAAGGCAAGGCAAACTTAGGCTAAGGACTTTGTCCAAAGCCTGGATTTTTTTTTTTTTTTCTCTGTATTGCCAAGTAGAAACATTTCTCAACATTGCCCAGTAGAAACAAAAATTACACTAGTTATATTTGCAAACCATTTGCATTTGTGGGCTGTTTTTTTTTTTGTTTTGACTTGGGGTTTTTTTGTTGTTGGTTTGTTTTTGTTGGGTCTTTTTTTTCAAAAGAGGACATTCTTTCTAACTTTGAAAATTTCACTTAATTTGGAAGATTAAGTGACTCACAGAATGGACTTCTTTTTTTTAATGTAGACATCACCTCTGTCTCTTTTGTGAGCTCTTAAAGACTTACTACATTCAGGAATGTTTATACAACTAAGGATAAAGCCTACGAAGAGGTTTTTAATCCCCAAAGAGAATCAACATTCAGTGAGCAGAATTCAATAAGCTCAAAGTTCTCTATGGGGTAAACTAAATGAAGTTTGTTCTATTCAGTGGGTTTTGGGTGGTGATTTTTGGTGTTGTTTTTTTTTTAAACTTTTTTATTTTCTTTGTATCTCAGTCATGAATGAAATGCGTGATGATAGTTCTGCACTAAGGGCTACATATTGCAGAAGGTACAAAATAGTAGACGTTACTGAACACCTCCCTTACTAGCACAGCTGTAGATAGGGGCAGGATGAATTCTTCATCATTTTGTAGTATAAATTATGGCCAAGTTTGTTACTGTCATGCTGGCTAAGCTAAAAATAATCTTTCAAACTTGACAGCAGTAGCTGCATAGGCTTTCTTGGTCAGTAGTTTTTACTTGGCAATCCCTTTTGGTCTTCAAAGAGTAAGGCATTCTCTCATATAAAAAACAGCCCAAACCTTAGCACTAAAAATAGCAATAAAAGTTAAATTCTACTTTTAATAATGGAAATCCACAAAAGATGTGCTTGGAGGGAGTACTCGGACATAATATAAATAACAGTTTCCTCACTGAATAGTAATTTAAAACTCGTATTTGTAACTCGGTTAAATAACACTAATATTTTCTGTCCAAGCAGGTGTGTTACTTGTTTTCCTTATAAACCTAAAGGCTTTGCATTAGTAATTTAAATCTGAAGTTAATAATGGTAGAGATAAGCTTATCTGATGGGATGTTTACATGAGCATCACTAGAATTTGAAGAGGGCTGTTACTTAAGAGGGAAGAAGGATTGCCTTTGAGCCAGAGCAGGACACAGAATCAATGATTGTTCGCTTATTTGCAGAATTAGAAGTTTGGACTAGGATTTAGTCATTAGTTATTGGCATTTAATTCATGTTCAACATGAACCAAGTCCAAGCAGGCAAAAATCTCGCTATTTTGTAAGCCTGGGATTTCCATAGCTGCCTTGGAGAGAAAGCAGCTTTGCTGCTCGTGTTCTGGGCTGTGGGTGCTGCCCTGCAGCAGGGCAGTGCGGCTTCGGCAGTGGAGGGGTCTGTGGGGCCGGTTACCATCACGCTCTGGAAGCTGGCAGCATGCAGTCATCTCATAACGACAGTTGCTTTTATTGTGGTCCCTCAGTGAAAGGGCTCACCTGAACCCTCCTCTGTGAAGAGGGTGTGGTTTCCAGGTAAAGTTATTAAAAGCCTTGAAAGAGTGCTGTCCCCAGCAGCCTGAGAGGGAAGGGTGGTGAGCGAGAGGTCTGTGCTTTTTCTGATCTCTCTACCAGCTGGGGCTTTATCAGATGAAATAAGGGCTGTTCCTTAAAAGCATTGGTGATGCTGGTGAACTGTGGACATTTAGACCTCAAAACCTGCAGAGTGCTCATACTTTAAGAGCACTTACTGGTTTCAGGGCCTGCAGGCAAGTATCTTTGTCCCTAGCCTCACATGAGTGGCAAGGATGAACCAGCAATTGCACTGGAAGAGTGAACCTGTCCTCTTCAGCTCTGTGAAGGATGCACACGTCTTGCTGGCACCAGGGGAACTTTGACGGCCTTGAAGAAAGCTGAAAGATTGCCTCAGGCTGAACAGCCTGAGGACAGTCTCTGCCTTTGGCCCATGAATGTCACTGTGGGGAAGGCCTTGTGTCATAGCTCAATCGTGGGAAGTCCTGCAGCTTTGTATGGTTAAGTGGCCAGTTGTCATTAGTTGTGAGTGCTGTGTGCGCAGAGCTGAAGTGCCTCCTTGATGAAGATGGCACACAAGGCACCATGAGGACTCTTCAGTGCGTCCCATAGAGAGAGGGAAAAGGTCAGGAAAAGAAAGAGTAGACTCTGTGGTTGATACTGCAGAAATTAGAGAGGACTCTGAAATAAAAGATTTATTGAATGGGGGTTGAATAGTGAAAGAACAAGCAGTCAAAGTTTGCGTTGCTTCTGAAGAGTGGCTTAGTGTGGAATTTGAAGGGTTTACCGAGCATGCTTTTGCAATGGCTTATCCACTGTGGAGCATGTGTAGGGCAGAGGCACCCCTGCAGAACTTCTTGTGCTACCTCCAGAGTTGCCTGATATCCCTGCACGTGCAGGTGTTTGCCAGGCTGCTCTCCAGCTTCTCTGATGGCCTCCTCTCCTTCAGGCCAGGCCTCCCTGAGGTTCCTTGCACTGATGCTTGGGTGTTTCCACCAGTGCACCACTGCCTCTGAAGCTGTCTGTGAATGAATGCTGTGCTGTCACAGGCTGCCCCACCTCCTAGGTGCAGTGGTGGAATGTGCTGATTGTAGAAGAGACTCCTGTGAAATCCATGATGGCAGGTTGAAACCAGAAACATGGCTCTTTTTGAGCTGGGTTTCTGTGTGGAGGGAGAACGCGGTGAGGAGAGTCAAGACGGCTCCTTTTCAGAGGGAAGAGCTATCTGTTGCTCATGACCATGCTTTCCCAGTGGCAGGGAGAAACTCTGTATTTTGCTGTCATGTGATGCAGCTCAGGAAAAGCTGAAGGTGAGAATTAGCATTGTGTGTGTGGACAGATGCTGTCCTCCTCCACCTTCCTTCTTGCTCCTGCCTGGTTCTTCATTTGCTGATGGAAGGGAGTCTGCACTGAGGGATGCCTTATGTCAAGCACTACTTTAACGCTGTCTTTCTCCTGTAAAAGTGTGTCCTGCTTTAGAGGGATAGGGGCAATGTTTGCTCCTGGAGTCCAGTCCTTCTTCACTGATCAGATGTACTGCTGGAGGGATGGGAAGAGGACCTAGGTGGCTGTGCTGGTGTTTGCTGCTTTGCCCCTGCTGCGCTTGGCCCAGGCTTTTGCTGTCCTGGGGGTTAAACAGTATCTGAGGGGAAGGTTTACAAGGAAAACTGGCATTCCTTCTCATGTCACTGAGCTGGTGGCTTTCTTGCAACACGGCTGGGCTGTTTTCTCTTTTCTGCTTCCTTGTTCCTTTTAAACCTTTTAAAGTTTTTCCTTTTTAGTGGTTATGAAGTAGATTATAACAGTATCATAGAATCATAGAATAGTTTGGGTTGGGAGAGACCTTTAAAGGTCATCTAGTCCAACCCCCCTGCAGTGACCAGGGACATCTTTAACTAGATGAGGTTCCTCAGGGCCCCATCCAAGCTGACCTTGAGTGTTTCCAGGGATGGGACATCTACCACCTCTCTGGACAACTTGTTCCAGTGTTTCACCACCCTGATTGTAAAAAAAACTTCTTGCTTATTTCTAGTCTGAGTCTACCCTCTTTATTTTAAAACCATCACCCCTTGTCCTATCGCAGAAGGCCCTACTAAAATGTTTGTCGCCTTGTTTCTTATAGGCAACCTTTAAGTATTGAAAGGCTGCAATAAGGTCTTCCTGGAGCCTTCTCTTCTCGAGGCTGAACAACCCCAGATCTCTCAGCCTTTCTTCGTAGGAGAGGTGTTCCAGCCCTCTGATCATTTTTGTGATCCTCCTCTGGACCCACTCCAACAGGTCCATGTCTTTCCTGTGCTGAGAGCTCCAGAGCCGGACACAGTACTCCACGTGGGGTATCACCAGAGCAGAGCTGCAGAATCACCTCTGTTTGCAAGTATAACTAGCATAAATTAAGTTACAAATACTTTAATTTGAAAGTAAAAAGGGAACTTTGGTTTCAAATATATTTTTATATGGCTTTGAAGTTGTCACTTCAGGCAAAAAGGAGGAGCAACAGAAAAATCATCTTTGACTTGTGCATTTTGTATTAAATCCTTTGTCAATTATACTACCACTGAAACTTGGTTATTTAGTTTTTATTTAGTCCTAAAGTGCAATAGTTAGGTTATAAATACCAGACACCACTTCTTCCTGCTTAGGCTGTGGGGTTTTTTCTGGCTGGGGGACAGGTTTGTTTGTTTTATTTTGTCACAAGCTGATGTGTGGTGCAGGGGCATACTGTGGTGCCACAGCTGCAGATTAATTGAGGATCACACTGGTAAATCACACAGCGTGGAGTTCTGGCTATAGGACGTAATGTTTTCAGGGAAATTATAAAGAAAAATTATTCCTACTGCTGCATCTCTATTAGTCTGGTGATGTTGTGATAATAGACCTGTATTCCTAACTGACATCCACTTGATAACATGGGTTTCGGAGAGAGAATTATAGGAAACGAGCAGGGGACAAATCTTCAGTACAAAGTAAATTGAGCACAAAATACCTTAGTGATCTGCATAGTGAAAAACAAATCACCTCAAAGCAGTGCAACATCATAATCCCATCTATTCAACAGACCCAGGGTGTCTGGTATAGCCTGATCTGTGCTAGATTCCTGTGTATATGTTTTCAGGTGATTCTTTTTCCAGGTACAGTGGCATCTTCTCTAAGAAAGACTTTTCTTTTCTATTAAAATTTTGGCAGGAGTTTAATAAAGTACATTTTCAACTTTAGTGGTGTAAGGCGGTCACTGTAAAGCTGTGGACAGGAGCACTGAGAGGGATGGTGAAGTGGCAGGAGGTGAAAACCCTGCAGAACCACCTTTGTAATCTGTGAGCAATATCCTCCTTATGGTGCAGAAGCATTAATCCAAATGAGATATTCAAAGCTTCAAAGTATCAAGCCCACAGTTGGGTTCCATGAGGGAACTGTATTCGTCTGAAGACAGTCCAGATTTCACCATTGCTCAGAACAGAAACCTTTTAAAATGGTCAGTATCCACAGCCTCCGTCCTCTGTCCTGTGAGCAGGATACCTCCAGAGGCTTGTGGTTTCTCCTGTGTGTTTTCTAATTCTTCTATTCTCCTTTTTTAATACAAGAACGACTTAGACCATGTCTGAACACTTCTCAGATGTCCCTTGACTTTTGCCACCTGTTGATGTAGAAGTATTATTCTAAATCTTGGTCAGGGAAGTACATACATAAATTTCTTCTGCCACTATTGAGTAAAACACGTTGTTTACTCTGTGCCAGAAACTGTGTATTTATCATCTATTTACTGTACAAGTGTAGTCTCAGGTTAAAGCCTGGTCACATTAGACTTCGGTGATGAAGGGCTGTGTCCGTTCTTTTGTATTTCTACACAGCACTGAAGTAAATAAAAGATTGTCACTCATGAAATAAGAAGCAATTCAAACACCTTTCAGACATCTTCTTGTAAATCTTTGCTGAACAAAAACAGAATTCTGTGCCTGAGATAACTACCCAGTAATGTCTTCAAGATAACTGATGCTTTTGTGAAAGCATAATTTCTTCTATGGCATTATATTTAAAGGTACTTTTAAAAATCACCAGCCCATTATTTTTTTTAAACCTAAGTTGTAATTTTTTTTTTTTTTTTATGTAAGACTATCTACTTTTAGAGATAGTCTCTTCCTCTATCATAATTTCAGTATTTACATGTAGGTTTGAGTTACTACAAGTACAGCAAGTGTTCAGAGATGTTAGTTTTTACTGTAATGGGTCCAGCAACTTTCAAACTATCATTTGCAGAAGCTAGGTTAATGTTAGAGGTATGCATATCACATGGTGTGGCACTGGAATACAGATGTGATTAACTTAATAGTAAAATAACTCTCTACCCCAGAGCAGAAACTATTAATTCAAATAGGTGAAGCTCAGTAAGGTGTTCTAAAACGTACCAATTAGTAGCCATTTTATTACTTAAGATTAATAATGTACTAAATAGGGAGAAGTCAAAATCTGAATGAGAAGACATCCACATGCTTGATGACTATAGCATGATGCAATACAGGCTGTTCATGTCTCATTTGTACATATTTTAATAATAACTCTGACTTCATGTGTTCTGTTTTATGTTGGCCAGTTGGACAGGGAACTTAACAGAGGGATTTCAAGAGAAGGTGAATTTGGAGTGAAAATAGAAATTTAGTTGCAGTAGGCTTGTCTACGTGCCGTAGTATGGTCAGTGTAGTTTTGCTGTGATTGGGTTTTATAGTCATTATGTTCTGTGCACACAATGTGAAACCGTGTAGTACTATAAAGAGGAGAAAAGTGATGTGTATGTCTTGTATAGTGCCATTGCTCAGGGTTGAATTTTATCGCCAGCAAGGAAACTGGCATGATGAATTTTAGTATCTCAGATTCTGAAAGGGCCGTTGCATCTAAAGACCTTGGCAGTTGTTAGTCTCTCTGTTTAAATGCTCATCTAACAAGTTAAACTGCCTGTTCTCCCCAGACTGAGGGATGCAGCTGAGAGACAAGAGGCAATCTGAGAAAAGACTTTGGCATAACAACTTTAGAAGCCAAAGTTGGCATCCAATTATCACGTTATGTGGACGCACCATTTTTTTGTGTGTGGAGTAGCATCGCTGAAACGTGCTGGAAGCTGAGTCTGAGAAGTTGCATATATTAGCAGAGGTGAAAAACTGGCAAACTTAAAATGCAGTCAGTTCCTGGAGTTAGAAAGGAGTCATATGCTTTTTTTAATATCGAAAACTTGAAAAATATGACTTCTGTCCTTTTTGGTTGTAAAGAAGGAAGAAAGTCACTCCTGTCTTGAGTCAGAGAGTTAGGAATCTGAAATAATTGAAAATAGGTAGTTGCTTGGAGGATTATGATATCTGTGTAAAGCCTTGGTGTCCCCTCAGACTACATGGATTTAAAAATAAGCTATTTTGAGATACAGGCTGTAGTGCCATGATGAACACCCCGTAGCTTTAGAACCTGATGGTGGAGGGTGATTGGAGGGAAGGATGTAGAATTTTAGAAGGTTGTAGGTGTGGGGATCTGAGGTTGGGCACAGCAGTGAAGCCTTGTAACAAACCTGGCTGTGGAAGAGGCTGCATTCAAGTTTTGACTTTCAGGTTTCACTGAAGTAGCATCAAGCAGAGCTGCAAGTAAACTTTGGTCAGAACTCATTCATCTCAGGCACCGTATCTACTGAACTGGAATACAAATTTCTAAGATAGAAACTGTCACCATGCTACCTATTTCTTCATTAAAATTTGCTTTAGAGGTACAAAAATCCTTAGAGATTACTTTATTCATAAGCTATGTATTTGCTTCCATTGCTAGTACTAGTGCAACTAGGTGATTTCAGATTAATACCAGCTAATCACATGCTAGCACCCGTAAAAATAGTAATTACTAGTAAAGAAAGGCCAAGTCTAAATTAGTGATTCAGAAGATTATTCCATATGCTAAGGGTTAGGCAATGGCAGTTAAATGTCCTCCCCCAGTGAAACTGTTCAATAAAAGGGAAAAAAAGGTATTTCAAACAAAAAAATAAGCATGAAAGGAAACTAAGACACAGACAATGTGAGAATGTGCAAACCAAAGTGGAGCAATATAGACAGAAGAAGCCTTCAAAGTGACCAGATAACAGCTGAGCTGTAAAAACAGAGGGATAGCGCAGAAACTGAGGAAGCAGTATTTTCTTTCACTGGTTCTTTCTACGTCATGGAAAAACATCGGTTTCTAAGGAAAGGGATGTTCAGCCTTATTGTCAGAATTAGTGTCAGATCTAAAGTGCACTCTTAGAAAATCAAAATGAAAGGATACATCAGTGCAGTAGCAACTTCAGTTCTTCAGTCTTCAAAGACTGTCAGTTTTTGCACTGAAGGAGGATTTGCTGAGCGTGACAATATGCAGAGCACAAGTGATGTTGGTTTCTGTGGACCAGGGAGGTGTTCTGCAAAACAGCAGTGGTCAGGAGATGACTTAAAGATTTTTGAAAGAATCAAATAGCAAATGGGTAATGGTTAATTTCTGGCATGTACAATCGTATACAATATCTTTATGGTCTTCATTAGGTTTAGTAGTCTGCAGCTGCCAGCAGTGGGACAGAACCTGTTATCTAGTTGAGAGATGCACTGGGTATTTCCCATAGAAGTAATAGCATAGCAGCTAAAAAGCTACCTCTGGCTTTGAAGATACGGTGAGCAGCGTAAATCTCCTGTTATACCATCTGGAAGAGACATAGATGTGTTGGCTGGATAAAAAAGACTTCCTCCTTACCATGCCATGGAAACATCTGATGAGAAAAATATTACAGAACACATGCTTGCATCAGCATGTAGACACACTAATTACAAGCAGGTGTCACAGTCAGGTATAACCAGTACCTGAGGAAATTGTGACTAACATGTTTGTGGGTGGAAAAGAAACATTTTAGCTAAGTACTGCACTGTTCAGTATCAATTTCTTCTGTTTGCTTGCATTTCCCCTGTATAGCATGTTATAGTTCCTTAAAAAGACATCCTTGGTACTGCAGAGACTGGCTACTTGCCATGTCCAGCTATTGAAGGTGCTGAGCTGAGCATGGTGGAGCTGACTGGAGGGAAGGAGGTTGTATTTCCCCTGATGTACCAAAAATACGAGCATCTGGATAAAGCTGGAACCAGCAGAAAGAGTTAGGGGGAACAAAGCTGGCTGAGTCTTTGAAGCATAACTAGAAGCCCCTGAGAGGAGAGGGCATGGGGTTAATAGAGGGAAAGAGACACTTTCAATTGACCATGTGGAGTTCAATGCAGTCCTGGAAGCCCTAAAAGGTTGATGTGTTGAGAGCAAAGGCTGGATGGATGGAGAAGAGCCCCTCCTGCGAGGATGCAAGGGAAGGTTTGTTTACAGGTTCTTTTTATTCCTCTCTGGCTGAGAATTCTGAGACTGAAGTTTTGACTGCAAGATCAGCAACTAAATAGGATAAAATAAGGAGTGCAGAGAAGTGAGGGAGAACAAAATGGAGAACAGTGGAAAGCTGCGGTAGTTTTGACTGTTTTTTCTATTTTGACTTTGAGAAGTTACGTTGCCAAGCCACATAGGACTTTTGTGGTGTTGATATTTGCAAAATGCCCTAATTGTTTTAAACTTAAATTGGAGCCTTGTTTCTTGAAATCCTTTAGGTTGTTTGGTTTTGGGTTTGGGTTTTTTTGTCCTGCTCTCAGTCTGCATGTTTAAAGCACTAAATTTCTCGTGCATGCTTACTTTGAACAGAGGGTATGATAGTGCCCTCATAAAATCTTAACTACCTTAGAGGTAGTTTCTAATATCAGTTACAGTAATATTTTTCCCCTCTTTCAGTAAATATTTTCGGGTTCCCTCAATCATATTTCTCTAAAATCTTACACTTCCAATGTGGAAAAGTGCTGCTAAAAGTAACTGCTATGCAAATTTATTACCATTATTTTTATATATTTATTAGCATACATATTGAACAGTGTTAAACAACTGCTTGTGCTTGTTACTTTGAATTGCTGATTTACTTCTAGCTTGACTATAGTCTATTTTGTTAAACGTGTTGCAAAAACACTGGTGCATGCTCTAAAACACTCACTTAACATTTAGAGACAAGAAGTGTTTGTGTCCCCCAAACTGGATGAATTCTGTCTCCTAGTTGAAATAGAATGCACTGTGTTATTTTTATGGTGTATTAGATGGGGAAAGTATCTCTTTTACAAATCTTCCTATATATTTACTACTGACAGAATGCACTGCATTTGCATAATTTATGAACTCATGGAGGGGTGGTGGACATACCTTGCACTGCAAGGACATCTTACTGGGATCCAATTTTCAACTTTCACATGAGTGTAAGAATCAACTGCAGGTACAAATCAGTGAAGAAAAAAACGTAAGCAATTGTAAAATCTGTATGAAAGGCATCAAGCAAAGGTTAACACAGGAACTGAATGTCTAATATAGAATAATAAGAGGAAAATTTTACAAGGTAATATCCACAAATCAAATAGCAGCATCAACCAAGTAGTTTTCAGCAAGAAGGTGTAGCAAGATAAGTCTCATAAATGTGTGTGTCCTTTCTGAAGGTCTAATCCTACATACGTTCACTGGGCAAAATGTATTCTGGCTTCTAGAATTCTGCTTCTTCACAGTCTGGTTATGATTTTTTGTTTCACCTTTACACAGAGGTGGAATAGAGTCTGCCACACACCCAGGGCAACAATGTGACTTGGCAGTGGTCCTGCTTCAACCAGGCCAGATCCCAGGAAGGCTGGGCTGGTGGCTGGTTCTGGGGGAGGGCAAAGCAGCTCCTTTCTCCAGAAACAGCACCTCTGTTACAACTCCTTCCAGCTCCTCTTTTCCCTTGCTGGGGCAAACTCTTGATCTTTGTCAAAGTAGTATTGTGTCTTACCCATGCTGAGGTGATTCTGGTCAAGTTGTAGCTGGCTTGGGTTTGAGAGGAGAGTCAAACGCGTAAGTTAGAGAAAGGGGGAAGTGTTTTCAATTTAAACACACAATAAGAAAGGTTGCATGACCATCTGCAAATGTAGCTGGTACATGAATGCTTTCTGGTCCACTCTGAGTGTGTGCCTTCAGGAAACCCCAGGGCTCACTGTTGCCGGGTGAGGCAAGTGGACTGCTGAATTTATTTATTTTAATGGACATAATCACTATGGCTTTTCTGTTATAATAGCTAAATAGAAGGGAGATCTCAAAAGACAGAAAGTTTGTCATAGCCTAAAAAGCAATGCTGCTGTCACTAAGTCTGGCTGCCAAAAGGATTTGTTGAAGCAAGAGACGTATATTGATAGGAGATGGCTTTGCTTCTGTTTTACATGAAATTACTCATGTAAAAATGTCTGCTAAAGCTTAATCCTTTTATGGTCTGTGAAGGTGGCTGTAGTCAAGTTAAACCTAGAAGTTTCTCTAAAGTATTGGTTGTTTGGGGTTTTTTTTTGTTTTCTTTTAATTGATAGAAGTAATGCTGGCCAAACAAGCTTATTTGTGAAGGTTTAACAAAGTCATAGATTTGTCTCATTCTCATATTTCTGACTATGGCACTTCTGTGTTCATTGTGATAAAATTCAAAAGGAAGTAACAATCTGCTAGGAAGATAATTTGGGAAATTAATCAGAGTGACTCAAAAAGCATGTAGGTGTTAGGGTGAAGCTACTTTCAATTCATATAAATACCTATTTTGATAGCAAGACAAAGGAGAAAATAGAAAGTTTACAAAGTATTTTTTAAAAAGCACTATTGAACTGTCTTGCAAAGGAGGGGAAGGGAAATCCAGTGGAATATTTTGCAAAACTATCTACATTGCCATTAAGTTCTTGTTTTCAGCTGTATTAGCATTGTAGGGTGTTTTGCAATTCCCCAAGTAATGTCTCAATGCTAGCAGCATATTCTGTGGAGCGACAGTACTTAAGACTATGTTATGTCAGTATATAACTGCTTTTTTATTTGAAAATATCTCCAGTATGTTCTCTAACTTGTTTTTTATTACTCTTTTCTTTCCACAAGGCACCAAATTTTGATTTTCAGCTGTGTGTATTTTCTGTTAAAATGTGACGTTTTTCTTGTATCTCCCTAACACTGCATTTAACGTGATTTGTGCATGGGGTGTTTCAGTATGCCGATACTGGTATTGCATTTTAACTGATGCAGGTCTATGAAAAGATCTGTGTCTTACTTCTCATTTCTAAAGGAAATATATACTAGAAATTAAATAAAAGCAATACTTGTATAATGTATATTTGAGTTAACATAATCACAGACTGGTTTGGGTTGGAAGGGACCTTTAAAGATCACCTGATCCAATACCCCTGCTGTGGGCAGGTACATCTTTCACTTGATCAGGTTCCTCAAAGGCCCCTCCAACCTGACCTTGAACATTCCCAGTGATGGGGCAACAGATAAGTGTGTGATCACACTTATCTATGTTTGTAAGAAAGTTATAAGACGATACTTGTTATTGTAAAATCATATACTGCAGAACTGTAAGAAAAAAATAAACATAAGGCCAAAATTTTATACAAATACAACATTTTCAATTGTAACTTTGACAACTGCTAGGTCAGACAGAATTGTATTTAAAGCTCATTGTATTTAATTTACTGACACTGAGATACTGACCTCTTTCATGGACCTATAATATATTAAATATTTACTTTCTTAAAATGTAAATAAGCATGTTAATGAGAAGTGATGGGGAAATCTATTATGAAAACCTTTCTCTTGAATATGCGCTTTTGCCTAAAGTTTAGCATATGAATTTGACCCAGCTAAAAATTGTCCTGGACTCAGACCCACTCCTGTTGGCAGAAGTATTCTTGTTATCCTGGGACAGGAGGAAATGGGAGCCACCGTGAGTTCAGGTGCCACTTCAAACAGTCTGAATTTCCTTCTGAGCAGAGCCAGCATTTAATCTGTGTTTGTTTCCAGGCCAGATATCATGTGGATTTTGGTCCTCTGGCACTTACAGTGATAGTCTGTGTGCTATTAACTGGACTTTGGTTCAAAAATATTGCATGTTTAATAAGAATCATAAAGCAGACTGGATCTCCAGTACACGGTGCTGTAACAGAAAGATAATGGGCTACAAGAGAGATTAATAAGATCTTTGAGTCACAAAAGCGTTAAGTCAATTCAAATCTATTGGTTAAGCGGCTCAAAACTGGTAATGCATTAATCTTGAGCTGTGGTGTGTGAGCGCAGCCGTTGCTGGCGTGCATTAAGACATCTACGTGATCACCTTGTGCTTAGCTCTTTTCCAGACTGAGCTAGCAGTAGCAGCTCCCAAAGTCTTACTTCAGGTGAAATTATGCAGAAGATGGGTTAATGAAACCATATGCAGTGACTCTCAGTAGCAGGTTTCTGGTTTTTACCTGCTTTATGGATACCAGGACTACAAATTTGGGATGGCCATGGCTGTTTCTTCTGCCATAGAGCCATCTGTCTCAATTTGGACTCTTGAGCCTGGTTTGACCCTCCTTCTGCTGGTGGATCTGACTGACTCCCGCTCCTGGGAAGACTGAAAAAGCCTCGCTCAGTGGTAGCTGTAAACCTTAGCTTGACTATTCCCGTACTGCTTCTGCACTTTTTTCATTCCAGGTTAGTGCAGCTAAAACCCCAAGTGAAAAGCACTGCTACGGTCTGTTTAACTGCTGTAAAGGTCTTCTAGCCCAGAAGTGGCATGTCATTTAGAAATTCGTTTGACAGTTATTTACTTCAGTGGTTTTGAAAATGACAATGTTGTTTGTTTGTTTGTTTTTTCTCATTCTTTTTGCACCCCTGTTTTATATGTGTGTGTTTTTTTGTTTTATTTTTTCCTCTGCCTAGACCTGGTTAACCATTTCTGTGAACAGGTCCTCAATTTTTTACTTTGTCCCTACTTTCCTGTCGTAGCCCCATCTTCCCCTGGTGTCGACTCCGTACCCTTACAGCGCACAGGCAGTCAACACGGCACACAGAACGCAACCGCGACCTTCCAGAGGGCCAGCTATGCAGCCGGCCCAGCCTCCAATTACGCAGACCCCTACCGACAGCTGCAGTATTGTCCTTCTGTTGAATCACCATACAGCAAATCTGGGCCAGCCATCCCACCTGAAGGGACCTTGGCTAGGTCACCCTCCATTGATAGCATTCAGAAAGATCCCAGGTGGGTGAAACCTTCATTATCTACTATTTCTTGCTTGTGCAGAGGTTTGTAATTGCGTTTTGCTTTGTATGTTTCTGTTGTTGAATATCAAAACCAAAACCTTGCAGTTATACATGGAAGATTTTGTTTGCATAACAGCTTTGTCCTCATGCTTTACCTTGGAAGGCTCTCATGAGCTCTTCTGTGAAACGAGATGATAGGTGGGGTCTTGAATGTGTGAGTTTACCCTGCTTTCAGCAGCACCACTCCTCAAAAGTTTATGAAAAGTAATTTTCTCTGAAAATGGGAGGAGCGGTATGACTGTTTTGACTTTTAGCCATTGTGGATTGAATTTTCAAGTTGCTCCTTGGGCATAAGTTGTTACAGGTCTTGGTTTGCCCACAGTAAATTGTCATAAAAGCTGCGGAAAAGGACGTTCTGGTATTGGGCAATGAGACTGAGCAACGTGGAAGCAGCGTGTGTAATCAAGGTTTATGCTTCACCGTGTCTGTTGTGCAGGCTTCCAACGCCAGCACGTGGTAGCAGAATCTGTGTGTTACAGCTTTGCAGAAATGGTTGTTACTGTGCATGCTTTTTAAATATACAGCACAACCTTTTCATGTTGCCGTGAGGAATGGCCATCCTCAGATACCTAGGGAAGGTGCAAGGAGGAAACTTTATAACCATACGTACACCAAGGAGGCAGATGGGTTAGAGAGAGAGCTTTCTGGCAAATGATTTGACTTCCATGATAACACCAACGGAGAAGCTAACTGGAGTCATCAATGCACTTGCTGGTTTTGTTCAGTTTTCTAATGGAAAAGAAGGCAAGTCTCTTTGGTAACTTAAGTTTAAACTTGGTTAAAGTGTTAATTTATACAAGGTTCTTCAATGGCAGATGATGTGATTTATTTACTTATTTTTCCTATGTGTAATTTAATGATAAAAATTTTACCCCCAGCGAAAATGCTGGAGGTGTTTAAGCAACGATTTGACGAGACTTCTTTTATCTTCCTTAAAAATCAAGTATGCACAACCTGATCTCTCTAATTCTTCAGCATTAAAGCAGTTCTCTCTGTCTCTCCAGCCGGGAACACAACAACAGCTGAATTTTATGGCTCATATGAAATATCACTGCTTGCAGCTATGTCTGCCATTGCAGAGTTTTACTGGTTGAGAAAACTTCTATCTTTAACTTTTTTTTTTCTTAGCTTTTCCTCCAGAAATTTGAAAAAATACAAATTTATTTCCTTCTCTTCTTCTCGCTCTTCCAGAGCAAATGTTGGTCACCAGATGGAAACGGTCTTTATCAGAAATCTTGGTATTTTAATATATTTGTATTCCAGAATATTGAAGTCTATGGAAGAAAAAGAGCTTTACTTTGTAATTGTCTCATGCTCAGACTTGAAGTTACACTAGGAGCATACAAAACCAGAGGAGAAATGACTGCAATCTATGTGAAATGTTGTTAGGTGATGATATCGAAGACACTATTCCCTATAGATAGGAAAGACATATGTATTGTATCTCTACATGTCCTATACGTAATATCTTTTTTAGAAAAGGTTATCTCTGTTTAATTGCTCTGCTATCCCTTCACAACTGTTACTCAGTTAATGTATAGGATGTGTGCTTGTAAAAGAAGCCTTCCTTTTGCTGGTTTTCCCTTTATTTGTGTTTTGGTTGTTTCTCATCTTGTGGTACCATCTGTGCATTCATGAATATTGATTTCTGTAGGTAAAGTAGGAGCAAGAAAGCATCCAGGAATAAACTGAACTTCATAAACTCCTTAGAGAAGATCATTAAATATTATTACTAATTACTATTAGATGGATTGGGATTTCAGACAAAATAACTTCTGTAGAAGAGGTTTGCATTACTCTTGGTCTCATGCATTTAATCCAGGGACTGTGTGTGGTGTCTCTTACTTAGTATTGCTGCCCTTACTCGTTGGTTTGAATAATTCTTATAAAGAAAAGTCAGAAGCACACCTGATTATCTTATGCCTTAGTCCCCAGAAGCTGTAGTCCAGCTGGGCAGACTGACTTGTGGAACTGTCTGTGGCCTACAGCACCTGCTGATCATTTAGCTGTTGGAAAGACATTAAAAACCAGGAAAGAGTTTGGAGAAAAGCAACAAAAGCCATCAGGAGACTTTTAACATGCTGATTTCTGTGGATAGATAAAATATAAAAATGTGGACAAATGCCAAGTGTGGAAAGGAGGGGACAGAATACTTTCCAGATGCTTTAAAAAATATTATGGAAGGACAGAAATTAGGGTAGCACATGG
Source organism: Eurystomus gularis (assembly GCA_013400335.1). Taxonomy (NCBI): domain Eukaryota; kingdom Metazoa; phylum Chordata; class Aves; order Coraciiformes; family Coraciidae; genus Eurystomus; species Eurystomus gularis. Next base: position 73,391 of record VZZY01007871.1, on the reverse strand, counting down.
GAGGTATAATTAGAAATACTGACTTTAATTAGGAAAAGGAAAGCATGGCCCAAATACGAGAAAGGCTTTCTGTGGCTGTGTTAAATTGCATTGTATTTCTCAAAGAGTTATCTTTATACATTACATGGCAAGAAAAAAAAAATGAACATGTTGGTCAGCGGATGGACTTTAACTGATAAGTTTTGAGTTTTCTTACAGACCTATTGCTGCTTTGGTTGGCTGCTTGGTTGGGGTTTTTTGTGACTGACATGGGTGGTGGAGGGGAATGGCAGGCATCATTTGCAGACAGGGAGCCTACCTGTCCGACCAGAGGCCCAAACAACTGAGTCAGCAGAGGAAAATCTGCATGACAAAAACATCCTAACTGCAGGCTTTTGATTAGCATTTTCTATATATCAGTCAGCTCAAGATGAGAAATAGATACCCAGGAAAGAACATACTCATCCTAATAAGCAATTAGAGTTCCTAAAACTGAACGTTATTTTCTGGAACCTTCGGTTTGGGCGGAATTTGCATCTGAAGTCCCTGAAAAATGGTTGGCAGGCACTGATGTAGTTGACAATTTTTTTCCATTGTTTTCACCATGTAGTTTGGATTACTAATACTCCAGTTTTACATGTCTTCTGAGCTGACATTTGGCAAATGAAATTTTAACTCAACATCTGTTCTGCATCATCCAACTGTCATAAAATGCAGTTTAATGTTCATTAACTTAAAGTTTAGGACAAAAACTTTAAAAAAAGAAGTATGAAGATATTTATTATCAAGTTTGTGGTAGGGGATAAATTTTAAGTTATGCAGATAGACTGTTAGCTGATACAAGCTCATGTAACAAGCAGTAAAAACTAGAAGCATCTATACTGGCAGAGAGTCTGAGTCTTTGTTACCTAAAAAAGAAATAAGCCCCTTATCACTTGTCAGAAATAAAACTTCTGCATAGAGTTCTGCAGAAGTTCTGCATAGGAAAAATGGAAAGGGTGAATGTAAAAGATAATTTACAGATTGATTCTTCAGAGCATTCTTTTATATTTATTTCATGTCAAAAAAGGAAGAGAAATATGTAGAAGGGCTGTGATATATACTGTTTCATGCCATAATCTTTTACGTGAAAAAGTGGCATAGAGAGGCAGGGAAAGAATACAGTATTTGTTTTCTGATTATTGTCTTGCTTTTGGTTCCTACTGAACTGTAAATGAGAGATGCCATGAATAATGTATCAGAAATATATGTTCATGTGGTATTTTCCAGCCTACTTTCATTTAAGAAAGAATAATCTGTCCCTTGGCACCAACAAATTATCTAAGGTTTGCCTGTTCCTAGACTTTAGGGGAACTGGAGAGCCCTAGAAATGGAAGTGGCGGTATCCAATTGTCAGTCTGTGTGCTTCCAACTTTTACTCCAAAATACAAACCTGACAAATGTGTGTAAAATACTTAATTTTTGAGTTTTTAACCTGCTAAGAAACCACACAAGTGTGCCGCTGCTGCATAACAAATGAAAAAAAAAATTTTCACATCCTTCAGTTAAATACATACCAATGAAGTTTTGCACTAACAGTGGTTTTTCTTGTTTATGGATTCACTGTATCTGAGGAGTGGAGTCAACGTTTCCTTCATTGTTTTGTGACTCCTCTTCTTACCTGTTTTTGTTTACGTGCCGGTATACACACATCATCTTCTCCTGCTAAAAAGCTGGCAAGAAGCTGAGTTAACAGCAAGAATTTTTGTGCAATACACTACATTAAGGCTGCCAAAATTAATTTCAGAGTTTAAATGACCATTTTCATATTGCATTGAATTATATTGACCGACACTTAAAATTTTCCTTTATGGCATACCCATTCCCAAGATATGTGTTTCAGAGCCTTTAAAACTATTTATTCAGAAGAAATGGGGTAACTTAGTGAATGAAGGTGTAAAGGGTTCATTCTTCATTATAGAGCAGGCTGCAGTAATGATTGGACTCTTGGTTTAAACAAAACAAAAAACCAAACACCTTCCCCCCCCCTCCAAAATAATAACAACCACCAAAAAAAATCCCAACAATAACAACCTCTGCCTAGCAGTAGAATCATTTTTCAAGTTTAGAACAAAACAAAATTTTTAAAACCAGCTGTGTCATAGTGGTTCTCACCTTTAGAACTGTCTGGGTATAGGTCAGCACAGGGACAGAGCTTTCCAGGTATTGCGTGATCTAACTGTAATACCCTGAGACGTTTCCACTCTGTTCTGCTTTTTTAGAGTCAACTTTCCATTTAATTACCTCTGATGGCCTTAATTTCCTCCTAAGCAGAAGATGATGGTGCTGTCTGTCTATCTTCTGAACTTTTAAATTGGCTTTCTTTCCATTTATGAAAGGAAGTAAATTAGATCAGAACATTTTGTGTGAACGGGAAGATCCAAAACTCATCTTTTTTTTTTTCCTCCTATCTTTTTTTTTTTTTCTTTCTTCCCCTCACCCCCAAGAAATTCTCTGTTTGCAAAATACAAGCAAGAAAGCTTTCTTTTTCTGTAGGAAAAGTGATAGAAGTAAAGTAAACTCTAGTCAAAATTTGTGTGCTCTCGTGAAACTGCATATGAGATTACAACACGGATTTTGGAACGCTGTCTGTTAAAGGACAAATGTTTCTACAGGAATTTCTTTACCATGTATTTAATCTCACTTTTTTCACAAGTTGTCTCAGTGTTAATAGAGTTTGTCTGAATAGCAGCCAAGCACTCAAAAGAGTGTATGTAACAAGGTAAGAAAATAACAGTGTCAACCCGCATGTGTGGGAGGTTGGACAGCTTGGTGGGAATATGCCTGGTACCTTCTTTGGGAAGGATTGCCACCTTTGGAAAGAAACTTCTGATGGAGTAGAAGGCCTTTCTGTGACTACAGTACAGCTGGTGGCAACACTGCAGCACTGCTGTGCTCGGTCCTGAGATGTGGACTGGGGTTTTCAGAATTCAAATGGCTGCTGATGGTATTTGTAGGTTTCTGGCGTAACTCTCTAACTCCAGAGGTAGAAGATTGAAGTTCATATTCCTGGTCTGGATGAGACAGAACAGGGCTTGCAGATGTATTTCCCTGCTTTTATGTGACACAATATGGGATAGGCAGCTCTCCTTTTCACTCAAGAGTTTTCAAAGGTCCCTCTTACCTTTATCTGAATTTAAGGGTAAAATAAAGGGGAAGATGATTCCCCAAAGGTGATGGGGGTGGGGGAGAAGCCATGGCAAATATAATTCTAGTGGGTCAGAGCATGTCAATGTTTGGCGTTGTAGACTTATCTCCAGAAGTAAATAGTTCCATGTCTAGGTCCTACTAACACCCTGCTAAGAATTTTTTTACATGAAATTTACGTGGGCCAGGCTCCTTGTATTGGTAGAACCAAGTAGATGGTTCTACCATCCACTCATTTTGTAGCTCTATGTTTAAGTATGTCTTTCATTCAGCAGTGAAATACCTGATTTATTTTCCGTACGTAAAAAGAATCTATATAGCACAAAAATACACCAAATTCAAGAATAGGAAGTCTGGAGCAAAGTGCAATTTGTTATACACATCTTTTTGACATAGAAGGCATGAATTTTTACTTGGTGCAAAAAATAGTTTTGAGAAAACATAGCAGATATGATAAAATAAACAGCAATCTGTTTCCCTTTCCTGCAGTAGGTAACTAAGGATGGAGCCTGCTTCTTAAAATAAGTGAGGTGGGAATCCACAGACTATCCTACAATCTGTTAATTTGGGATTTCAGGTAGCTGATTTAGCTGGAAACTGGCTGGAAAAGACTTTCTTCAGAGGATGTTTTGTTCCAGTTTGAGCATGGTAAAATGAGCAAGGAGCTAACTGGTCCATGCAAGTGTCAGCTTGTCGTGAAGAAAAGGAGTGGTACCCAGAACTCGGGAAGTTTAATTCTGTGTGTATTTGAGTACATTGGTGTATATGCCACCAGTTTCTATCTTTCCGCTGTTTACACTGAGGTGGTTTATAAATGGTTGGGGAGGCAGTGGACATAGAAGGAGTCATTTAAGTGCAGCAACTGCAATTCAGTATGCTCAAAAACACCCACCCATACTGGCGATTTTTTTTTTTCTGTCTGGAATTTGCCTCATGTTGTTTCGCAATCTCCTTTCTCTGGGAGAAATGCTTGGAGGAAAACGAACCAACCAAAAAACCTAAAACCAATCTGATGGGTACTTTACAGGAATAAAGTGTCTGTGACGTTAGCTCATGAAGCACTAGTACCCACTCTCTCCTCTCTGATTAATACCATTTTATTGACAGTGCAGAAAGCCACTCCATTTTGTCTCTGTCCTATCTTTAAAGAAGTCTGGTCTTATCATTAACAAACCTGCCCTACTGTGATCACAGAACATCACAATTTCAGTGCTGGTCCGTGTAGTTTGAGTAATGAATCTGTCCAGAAGTGCTTACAGTTCTAAACCACCAGCAGAGTAGAACAGGTTATATGGAGCCAGTTTATTTCGTAGGTTATTCATGCAGTATACAGGGTACAATTTTGAGAGAGATAATACCTTGTCTCTTGTTTTGATCTGAAAGTCTAGCTCTTATAATCCTCTCCCTTCACCAGAAGGTAATTCCTTTCCTTTATGCTGGAGGGAGAGAAGTGAAAGGCCACGTATGTGCTTGCCAATAATACAGGGCATCCAGGAGGACAGTGGCAGGAGCTCCATGTATTGTTAAGTGCATGGCTAATAATTGAGGGGCAAACAAGACTGATGTCTGCTTTCGGGGCAATTGTATTATTCCCTCCCCCTCGCCCCCATAGTGCTGGTCTGCCACTTGAAGAACAGCAGTAAAGCCCTTGCCACTATTTGTTTCTTAATCTGTTCCCTATTTTAATGGCTTCATTCAACCAGGAAGAAGTAGGTGGACAGTGTACCTCATCCTCATACTGTCCATGGTTCTTGAATGGCAGGGCTGAGCTTCTGATGGTGATTATACATCTCAGTGCAGTTTCTGCCTTTTGTTTGCCACACATTTTGCTCAGTATCCTGTGGCTCATTTGCAAACTTTGACAGATGCAGAATCTGCGTGGTGCCTTTCTGTGATGACAGAGTGTAAGAGCCAGAAAATGTTGTAAGTATATTTTCTAACCAGGCATTGAAAACATGGGAAAGAACCATACTTTCAGGCTTGACTGGGCTCATGTAAGCTGTTACGATCTCCTGGCAAGATAAACCACATAAGAAGCTTCTTCATAGTAGCTCCTGGACATCTCATCAGCCAAATGGATAATAATGTTCTTACTGTTTACGTGGATGTTGAGAGTAAGTTAAATTTGTAAGATGCTTTGAAGTTCAAAAGATAATCTTGCTCTTACTTCTATGGGAAATATGATGGGAGGGAGGGGAGGGAAATGTGTTAGATGGAGAAGATGAATGAAGAAGATTTTGAAGAAGCTTGCTAAAATCAGAATGCATAGTCTCAAATTTTCTCATTCAAAAAAGCAACTGAAAATCATCCTCAATGCTGAGACATAAATTGCTATGCAGAGGTTGTTCGTTTCTCAGTGTGATGTTGCACAACTATTTTATAAGCAGGAATCAAAAGCCAGCTAATTTCGTGGCCATTGTACAAAATGCATCATTGAGAGTGCAGGAGATTTTTGTAAGAGATTAACACCAAGAGTTTGCTGAAATAATGTTTCTAGTGTTGAGTTGAGCTAAACGTCGTTAATGGAAATAATGATGAACAACTTTTATTAGCAGCAGAACTTTATAGCTTTTATAAATTAAGAGCCTGACTTTAATAACCCTAGCTCTATGTAGATTAAATTTCTTAGATGGGAATAGGCTGATCTCTGGTACTCACTCAAGATCAGAGCCTGATGTGAAGTCCAGCCCTTAGCCTTTTTTTATTCTGGTGGATCACCGTTCCACTGGCAATCTCCACCACCTTCACTTAAATCTTTCTTTCTCATCCTGCTCCACTGCCCCACTCCAGGAGCTCAATGAGCAAGTGAGGTTCAGAGATACATCACAGTTCTTAGCGTTAAGCAAATGGTTTCCTAGGAAGCAAAAGCCATCACTGATCCGATAGAAATCCTACAGCCATTGTTGCCAAGGAAACTCCTAGTCTCTAGACTTACTGTGAAATATTTGTTCTTTTTACTTGTCATTGTTTTTTTGTTTTAAGTCACTGCAGCAACAGTGGGATCACTTTCTGTTTAGCTTCCCACCCACCTCTGATAATTTGAGGGTCATGCTTATCCTTCTCATGCAGTAAAGTGGAGAGATCTGGATAGCTGAAGACCTGGAAAGAAATGCAAAGGTTTTCTTAGCCCAAAGGAGGGCGGAGTGAGATATCTAGGTTTTCTGAATATACCAAATAAAAATATGCAAGAGGGAGGCATGTGTGAGGAAAGGAGGAGCTGTGCAAACGTTGTTCCAAAGTGAAACAAGTAATTTACTTCAGGAAATAAGCAAAAGCTACACAACTTTAAAGAATAAAGTGTTTGGGTTTAGTTTTGTTCCATAGCAGGACATGATGTATTTGGTTCACATGCATTTCAAAGAGGAGGGCTGATTTTTGCTTTTATGCTGTTTGATGTTATGCTTTTCTTTCCACCTACCTGAATTTGAGCATCTCAAATCTAAAAACTTAGTCTGAAAGTTTGGCCTTGATAGCTGATGAGGCTAAAGGAAAGTGAGTGACTGGGGGGGTGTGTGTGTTGGTGGAAGTGGGAGGGATGAATACTGACAACACAGGTGTAACAGTTTCTTAGTAAATGCAGCTCCCTTACCTCCCTGTTAGTCAGATTTGTCACGTTTCTGTGACACCCTCTCTCAAGCTGTGCAGATCAGCCTCATTTGTTACAGCTCTTGTTAGTAGTATGAAAAGCGGTCCCTCTTCTTGACTCCCTATGAGTCCTGGAAAGATTCAGAAACTGAATTACCTATAGCTGCTTTTTATGTAATTTCGTTGTCCTTAAAATATTCAGGCTTGGTAACTTCTCTCAAACCACTGCAAGTTAACACAGTGTTAGTAGTTCCATAGTCCTGGCTATCTCCTTACAGAGGCATCAGTATGATTTCCACCTGGAACTTCTCTATGCCTCCAAAAATCAGCAAGATTATTTCCATAGTTTTGCAGTGTGGAGTTCTCCTTATCTTGGTTTATAGATGGTTGAAGTTGCAGAATATTGAGTTGCCTTCGCATACCAAACAGTTTCTGGCAGAGTAAAGAACAGACCTTAAATCACATAGTTCAGAACAATGAATTAAAAAAAAAAACTTTGCTATTTTATTTCTTAATGTGTGCCAAAAAAGAAGCAGGAAGGTATGTCAGGGGTGGATTCCTCTGGCTTAGGGCCTGAGCAAAATGTTGTGTAAGATGTTAGGTATAATGTTCATGACCTGGGATTTTCCCACTAGCAAGGCATTGATGCAGGTGGGGAAATACCACACCACTCAGCCAGGAGATGACATGGGGACAGCCTGTGACCACAGTGCCTGTTAGGACGCTCCTTGGAGAGGACCTGGGGAAATGGTACTGACTGGAGTCCTGCCGATCCCGTGCCCCTTGTATTAAGGGCAGAGCAATGTGGTGTGTGCAGCCAAGACATGGGCAGTGACAGGGTGGAACAGACTCCCCAGCAGCAGAGGCTGGAGCTGCTGCTGCATTGCAAGGAAGGCTCAAGGGAACCCCATCGGCAAAGCCCAGGAGATGCCTGCTAGGACTCCACACAGAGGGTGAGCCTGGAGCAGCCTCCGGGTTTTTATATTTCTGTGGAGCTGATCATTTCCTGTTAGCTGAATTACATTGCCGCTTTCCCCCTTTTTTTCTGAAATGTAAGTGCGCGATTGGTTATCTGCTTGCAGAGCCAGGCTATCAGGGCCTACTGACAACAGATACTTTGCTGTTAATAAAGTTTACTTTAGTGGAAGACATAAAATGTTTGAACTGGTTTAGTCAGTTGTAATTCACATCCAGCAATTCACGGATAGCAGAGACCTCTGTTCCTGGGTGATGTGATCCTATAATTCTGTAGGTGTTCATATCACTATACCTGAGTTTATGGTCTTGAATGGCTTTAAAAAGCATGGCTTTTTTTTTTCCCCTGCAAGAAATTGGCTTTTTAAGGGGTTACCCTTTTTATGGCAGACTTTTCTATATAATTCTGTGATTCCTTCCAATAGGTTTTAATAAGGAATGCTTGACAGTTTTCTGCATCGAAACAGTTGCCAAATTTCTTGTAAGGCTCTGCCTGTAGGCAAATTGGTGTGCAGAGGATGTTAAATAGCTTTCGCAGGAAAAGTGGGAGAAGAGGGTTTGATTTTTCCTTTGGCTTTACCATCCTAGCTGAGAATGGAGTTTGCCGTGGGTAGCCAAATCGCAGAACCTCTATTTAGGCAAAGATTTCCTCTCATATATGTAGAAAATCTTTTAAATACATAAAATCTTCTCTGCAGGATGAAATCTTCTTTGCATAGTCTTCTCTAGTGGATGCTTTTTTTCATTTGGCAGCAGCTACCTTTTTTAAATGAAATTTTATCCTAAACTGTAAAGGTTTTATCTGTAGCTGCTAAGGGATAACAGATCCTGTCAGCCGCTGCATTTTCTGTGGCACAGCTCCAGCAACCATCTGTTACCTTTCTGATTCTGCACAATTTACACACCAGAATCTCCCCCCCTTAAAAAGTACTGCACAAAAACTTCCTTCTGAAATTTGTAAGATTATATACATTATTTCAGTAAAAACGGGGGTCCAGTTCTTGTGTCTGATAGAAGAGATTTGAAAGCAATTTGATGATGCTGTATGGGAAGAAAGGCACTGCCTTTTCACGGGCAGAACTTCTTGAATGACGTTTTCTCGTTGACAGATGTGTGTGCATGCATGACATTCACAGAGAAGTTCAAGAGCTGGTGTCTCAAAATGCATGCTGAACACCTTTCCACCTTTTTCTTTCCAGTTATGGGCTCTTGCTGATTCAATTTTCAAGTCATCTAGGTGGAAATACTTTCACTGAGGAGCTTGTTTACCATCCCCTGTATGCCTGTAATCATATTGGTTGTACACATGGGTACAGTGAAACTGAGCCCAATAGTTCCTGATCCCCGGCAAGTTTATTACTAGGCCAGGTTTACCTCATAATAATAAAGCAAACCGCTTCTCAGAATAACTTGAAATGTGAATGCAGAAGCCTTATTCTTTTTCTGTTACATATTCATTGACATAAAGCTATCTGATATTTTCTTTTTGTTATTTTAAAATAAAATCAGAATTTTGCTCAGATTTTGCTTTTGATTCATGTGAAACATGACAGTTTCACTCTGTTTGGGTGAAGTGTTTGTGTTGTGGTTTGGGGGTTATTTTTTTAAGGTGTTTCTTTTTTCTTATTGATTAGCCATAGGCATGTAATAGGAGACATCAGATTCTCAACTGTTTTACAAAAATCTGTCATGAGGAAAAGTCTGCACTTCATTGCTACAAGGAAAAAAAAGTGTGGAAGGGGAAGAACTGATGGAGCTGTTTTCCTTCAGAAGAGTGTTTATGGAGTGGGGGGAGAGAATCAGGAAAACAATCAATGCATCATTCTCTCTGCAGTTTTTTTCACAGCATAATTTATATTGTCTCTCTACAATTAAGAATAGAATGGATGGCGAAGGAATGTTACAGCTGGTAGGTGACAGCTGAGACATGCAGAATAGTGAAGGTAGCCTGTCACGCTTGTGTAGAAAATTTCAGCTGAGCCTGAAGGATAATGAAATGCATAAAGTAATTTTCAGAAACATTTTAAAATAAACCATTTATGAGGTCACTTCTCTCACATTTTAAACTTCTTTGGAAAATGGAATTCTCTGCACATGATATTGATTTAGTTCCTTGGTATCGCAGGCTTCTTGGGAAAGCTTAGCTCATGGTGCTCCTAGTTGTGCTGAATATAAGCAATATAGGCTCAATCTTGCAGTCTTTTCAAAGAGGAAATTCCATTTACTTTCAAATGTAACTTTCAGCAGCAGTGCAAAGAATTTTCTAAATGGAAATTTGACAGTGAGTCTTGATCAACAATGGTCAAGAGGCAGATTTTGACTCTCTTTAGTACTCGCTTTGTTTTCATAAGAAAATTAAGAAGATAAAGCTTCCATGTGACATTTTGTTAGATTAAGATGAAAACTAGTGAATTTCAGAACTTTAGTGACAATAGTTTGAGGGTCAACATTTGTTCTCAGTACAGGCAAAGAGTGGGGTTTTACCAGTATATTTTCCTTTCTGAAACTGCCTTTGTAGGGGGAAAATGTTTAAAAGGCACTGTTGTCAAGCTCACAGAGTATGTGCAATGAGAAATATACAGAGAAAACGTTCTTGGCCTTGTTCCTCTAAAATGTTCTTGTAATTTCCCTGTACCTCAGCTCAATGCTACAGCCGAATCTCTCAACAGCTTAACATCAAATGTTAAGATGTCAGTGTAACGAGAAGAACTTTCTACTGCCAACATCTCTGTAGAATAAGGATTTTTTTCAGTCTGGATTTCTTGGATCCAGCTTTGAAACTTTAATTAAACCTATAGAGAAACATGTTTTTGATTTTTCTAGCAAGACTGAAGTTTGAACTCATTTTTCAATGGTAAAAAAGAAAACCAAATAAACTTCTAGTAGAGTGAGTAGTAGTTGGCATTTGTTTTTAGTTAGTAACTTCAGGAAAGCAATAACGCTCTTTTGAAATAAAAGCCAGAAAAAAGAATGGAGAGTAAACAGAGTAAATATAGCTTTTGAGTTTTCTGGGAATTCAAAGACCAATTGAGTGCTTAGAAAGCTGAGGGAAGAGAGATCGCTGCTTTCAACTGGGCGTTGTAGTATTGTAAAAAATATGATCTCTGATTTAATTTCTTTTACTTCAGGGAAAGAACGTTTTGGGGAATAACATTTACTTGCTTGTTTTCCCCAAACCCATGTAAAATTTAGACTTTATAATACTAAATTCTCTTAGGATCACATTGAAATGGAGACTGGTGTGAAGATTTATGTACTTCTCTCAATATAGGCACATAATAGTGCTAGTGATGCAACTCCCATGAGAAGGTGTGGCTTGGAATGGAGGCTGTGAAAAGTGCTTGGTGAATTACTGGCCTGCATTACTTTTTAATATGTAAAACAAAGGTAAAAACATGGATTTGTGCTGCTGTTTCTGCACATCTTCCTAGTATTTAAATGGTCCAGTGGTTTCATTTTGCTGTACACGATGCAATTACATAAAATTGCACATCTTTGTTCCAAAAAACTTGTGTTCAATATGAAATGAAATGAAATGTAGCAAGGTAGACTGATGAGGAACAAGAGAAAGCAGAAGGGAAGGCAGGGTTAAAAAAAAAAAAAGCAGTTAAATGGTTTAATTATGTCAATAGATTTACTTCTGTGAATCAGTTAAAAGCTTTTATTCTTCACAACAATCAATTATTGGTATCCTTGGACTGCTTTAATGTAGTCACGTTTCACTTCTACTTTGGGAAACGCTGTGGTAGAAATCTCGGGGATTAAGAAAGGGGATAGTTTCTTTCTGGATGGGTCAGCAGTGAAAGCCTTTAGGAAAGATGCCATGTGAAAATTGCAGAAATCTTTTTGGAACACATGGACAAATATGTGCTCAAGTTTGGTGTCAAAAGAGTATTTCAGAGTGCAGCAAAACGCAGAACTTTGAAGGACCTTGGACATCTATGAAAACTATGTGGAAAATGCAGCCAACTCTGTGTAACAATCTCATGCTGTCATCTTGTAAAAATCAAAACTGCTGTGAAAGCGTGGTTGCTGGAATAATAAAAAACCACATCTTTTGAATAGGCTAACAATACTAATGCTCAAGTGTTCAGTCCTGTTAACTAACTTGGGGGAAAAAAATGTTTTCTTTACCACTCCACTCTTAGGTTTTGCTAAGCTTAGCTTACTATATATGCATATAAGTATGTTTGTGTATATATGTATGTATATAGCATTAAGTCGGGCTTTTACCTTGAGCACATGCTGGCTATGGAATGTCTTGGAAAGTGGAAGTGCAGAGCACAGGATTTTCCACATTGACAAGACACTTGAAGACCTTCTGCCACTACCCAGCCTATATGCAGTTTGTAGGAACAAAGTCTTTGTGTATGTAGTATAAACACAAACTATAAATATATACACACACAAAAAAAATATATAGAATATATACATATATAGAATCCATAATCCATGTATCCGTGACGTGGAGCTCTGTGCTGTCAGCGTGTGTGTGTAGGTGGGGGTATGGGGCGCCTGGAGCACGGTGTGATTTTTGTTCAGAGGTGTGTCAGATTACTTTGTTTTATAAGAAAGAGTAGGACAGGTAGAGTGTGAGTGGAATCTCCTTGCCAATACTGTTGGGTGCTGCTGAAATTCATTGTGTAAATGTTGATAGGCACTTGGCCTGATGTAAACCCCAGCTTCTCCAGCACTTTCCACACAGAAGCCTCATGTTCAAAGGACATGTTTTTTCCAGTGTCATCTTCAGAAAGGATATATGGTTGTTATTCATGTTCTCTTCTTCAGGTAGAGTCATTGCCCATATCCTTGTATGGTTTTTCTACTGGTCAGTCCAAAGTATCTTCTCTGTCTGCTTTGAAATAAGCTCAGGACCTGCAAATTTTACAAACCCAAAATCATTCGCAGCAGTTGTTTATTGATGCCATTGGGATTTGCTTGATTATTAAGGGGAAGCTGCAGTATCATTTTAGTTTGGTTGTATTTGCGATACCTTTCACTGACAGACATCTCACTGAACAGACCTGTTCACTTTCAGTGTTTTACTAACAGACAAGTTACAGAGAATTTAATGTTTTTTCTGTGGTTTCAAACACGAAGTGTGAATGCTTTGTTTAAAACAAAAGTAATCTGACTATTTAAAAAATATTTGTTTTCTCCTCTGGGTCCACATTATGGAGGTGTTGTAGCTTAATGCTTTACCTTGGACACTGGGTACAGTAACACAAATCTAGTTCAGTGATCAACCAGACTGACCCATGCTGAGCCCAAATATGTGATAAAGAAGTAAAATTTTGAAGTGACAAGGAGTCTTCTGGCTTGATTATGTCGCCCAGTATGTCTATGAAAGCATGGAATCTTACTAGGGGTGTGATATTTGGAAGCTCTATCCCAGCAGAGCCAATGGGTTAGATTGAAATTCTCTATCTTTGTTTCATGACTGAGTTTATTATAAAAAAGAAAGTAGCTTTCCAGTTTGAGAGGTAGGGTTTTGGGTTAGTCACAGCTAATTTACTTGCTAGATGATGTTGCTCCTCTTGGAAGACCTGTGAATGAAACCTGAACTTGCCTAAACTTTGAAGAGTATTTATTAATATTTCAAAAAGTGATAATATTCTTTGTATTAAATACATATATTTATTTATTACATATTTCACGTATACATGACAAAATCCTTCCTTGTGAAAACAGCAGTTTGCTGTATAGGACAGCAAAGTTACTATTTTTCAAAAGAGATTTAGTTTTTGACTGATAGGATACTATTTCATTTTGACTTTGTATATTTTAATTGAGTAAAACTTCTTTTTTTTTAAGGACAATTATTGCTGACTAGGGATAAAATCCCTAGGGATTTTTTAGGGTTAAAAACTCTTTTGCTGAGGATTTGTGGAATAATTTAAAATTATTGCGTGTTGCATCACATATGATGCTTCCTTCTTTTGGGTAGGAAGCAGACTCCCAACATGCTTAATGGAGATGTTTTATAGCCTATTAGAGAAGACTACTCTCCATGGAAGCTCAGTAAATTAGGGGAGATAATAAAAGCAGATTTTCTGACTTTTTTCAGTAATACTGAGGAATCTCAAAAACCCTGCAATAATCCAGCCCTAGTAAGAGTCAAGTGAAAAATCCCACTCGTGTGTTACCTCAGCTGCAAACCAAAGACTTTAGTCTCTGAAGTCCTTAGAATAGATATTTTCTTTCTCTGATGTTCGCTTGTTTGACAGTTTAACTAGACATAGTGGAGTGATCTTTAACAAGTAACTAAAAATATGTAGGAGAGTGACAGATATAAAACTAGTAGGAATTAAAACGGTCAGAAGATTGACATGGAAATGTTTCTTCTAAATTTGTCCAAGGGAAAAGCACCAAAATGCTGAAGACCTACAGTAAAGTAGTCCTGCCTGTGAACTCCAAGAGCAATATTCCTAGTTGTAAATTTGCTTCCTGCCGTTTTCAGCCTAAGAGATGTTCCTAGCTCCTAGGCTTCTGAACTCTTCAAATTTGAAGTATGACCTGCAGGACATGGAAGTTTCTATCTAATATTTGGGGGAACCATGGTATGCAGGTGTCCTGCCAAATAATGCTTCCTTGGAATGGTGATTAGTGTCTGCCTTGATTTCCCTTTGTAATTTCTAGAGCCTCTAGCACCGCGCAGTGTGCCAGGGTGCACAGCCAGCTCGCCAGCCATGATCGACTCTAAAGCATTCTCTGCTTTAAGGGGGAATTCCGTCCCTTGAAAGAGGAGGAATTCAGAGCAGAATTACAGTATGGCTACTACATAAAGTGCTGTGAGTAGCTAGGAGAGTGAAGCTGAAGTCTTATTTGCTTACGTGCGAGGAAGGGTGGAAGTGGCAGTGTGATGATACTTGAGCTGTGATGCGTAAGGCTTTAAAGCCTCATGATTTAGAATAAATCACAGGTCAAATTACAGCTTAAATTTGGTAGTGGAAGAGAGACGCACACTTGCCAAGTGGCATATACCTTGCTATGCTACACACACTATGCCAATGCTATATCAAACTTTGGTCCTCAACTTGTTTATTATTTGAATTATTCTTCCTGGCAGTTTTCTAGCTGGCAGAGCCTGAAGTTTTCAGGAGCAGATCTAACAGGGACAACCGTGTTGGAGTTGGTAGAAGAAGATGTGAGTGTTGACAGTAAGATGCTGTTGAGAAGTTATTTATGGATTAGTTAATGGTAGAAACCACTTGTGAATATCAGACTTCTGGGATACAACACTGGAAACAACATCTGGATTTCATTTATCAAAGTTACTGGATGTATAGGACTGTCTAGGACTTGTCAGTGTTAGGTTCATGATTGGACTCAAATGATCTTAAAGGTCTTTTCTAATCCAGGCAATCCTGTGATTCTATATTACATAATTTAAAAACTTATTCTCACTTCACCTTAAGAATTCAGTGAGCGTAAGCATATTATATTGATAACTAAAAGGCACAAAAACCCTAATTATAACATGGTTGCTGTTTGCTTTACAGGTAGGAAATATTTTTTTCTCACTTTGGATTGCTTGGTCTTTGAGCTAGTTTGGGGAGCTTTGGAGATGATGCCTTTTTTTGCCTTTTTCCCTCCCCCTGTCTATTCCACAAATTGTGATAAGACTGGAGCTTAATTGAAGAGACGTGCATTTTATGGTAGGCCATATGGAATGCCATATGGGAAGAAAAGAAAAAAGGCAGGGATTAGGAATCTTCTGTCATGGAAAGCTAATGAATATTTTCAGAATTAAGGCAGACCTGAAAGCAGTGACTTGATGTTGCAGTTACTTGCTTTAGTTTATATCAAGCTGAGGTAGGTTATATAACCTAAGGTCTCAGTCACTTTGGAAGTTGCTGAAATAGTCAAAGAATTCTATATTTTTTAAAAAAGGGAGGGGGGATGAAGTCTGTCTTTCCCCATAGATGGGCACTTGCCAAGGGGGTCTGAGATTTTCTATTACAACAGATTAGTAAAACCATGAATTATTAAGATATGTCATTCCTGAATGCTGTTTTAAAGTTACTTTAATGTGTTTTGAGATGAATTGTCTTTGCATCTTCATTCTGAATTTACGAAACAAATACTCTGTTATTTCAAACAAATTTCAATTTGTTCTGTATTTTGTCTTTTATCTTTATATGGTCAAACAAGCACATAGATGCATACAGTAAAGAATGTGCCCTTCTACAGCTTTTTATAACTAAACGATGAATTATACAATTGCATTTCGGTGTCTGCATTCTGAAGTAGTAAGATGTGCTTTCAAATACATGAATAAAATTCTTGTTTAATAGAATTTAAGTGCAGAGAGTATTGGAGTATAAAATGCTGAGAGGTTGAGGTTCCTCAGTGCTTTCACATAGGATGGCTTTCTTCACAGGCTGATTTACTGTATGATTTCAACTTTGCTGTTTGTTTTGATTGTTTTGACAATTTACACTTTCCTATGAAGCAGTAGCTACTAACTTGACAAGGAATTTCATCCTCTGCTTGCCAAAGTTTTGTTTCCAGGGTACTATATACAATATAATAGGCAAAATTGGGGAAAATGCTTAAATCCTTACGGTTTCTGGCAATCAGGTGTTCATTTCCATGAAACCTAATTGGGGTGGGAGGGAAGAGTGATGCAGTAATTAACCACATCTAAGAAGTCTTTGAAGGAAAAGTTAATCCCTGCTTGCAGTCACTTACATAAGTAATTATTTTGATATCAGGTTGATAATACTGATA
This sequence comes from Eurystomus gularis, assembly GCA_013400335.1. Classification (NCBI taxonomy): domain Eukaryota; kingdom Metazoa; phylum Chordata; class Aves; order Coraciiformes; family Coraciidae; genus Eurystomus; species Eurystomus gularis. The sequence continues at coordinate 56,933 of VZZY01007871.1, read as the reverse complement.
CAAAGGTTTTATGAGTGTCATGAGCACTCAGGATAGAGCTAGGAATAAACTACGTAATCAAAATCAGAGTTTGTTTTTGGTTTACATATTGCTGAGATGTAGATACTTTTGCTAGTAAGTCCCTGTATCGGTGGGAGATTAATGAGTGTGGTATAATTATTTGCTTATTTGAACTGGTTCATCCCAATGTATTTAAATGAAGTTAATTTACCCAGTTTTTTAAAAGGAGATTAGGTTGTATAAATGGCTGAGTATTTCACAGGTCTTGTGATAAGAGATCCCTATTTTATTTACAAAATTTACCTTTTATGTTTGAAAACTTGATTGTAACTCATCCATAAGAGAAGGTGTACAGTATCTGATCCACAAGAAATGTTCTCAAATTTACTAGTTCACAGACATAAAACAGAATGGAAATTGTTCTCAACCCCTCTTCAAGTTCTCAGTGTTGAAGATGATGCCACTTTTCACTAAAGGTAAGCGTACAGTACTGTTACTGTTGTGCAGACAAGTATAAATAATATAATACAAACCTGAGCCAGGCAGCCTGGGTTTTGATAACAGTGTGCAGAACCAAGATTGTTCTGCAAAGTGGTCTGAAAAATGAGACTATCAATTGCTGTCTCAGTGGGTATGTGAGGCAGCTATAGCTGAAAGCCAGTTTGAATTGTCAGCATAAACTCCAGCTTGTGCATGCTCTGAAATTACTGAATTATCCAACAAAAATTGTCATAGACTGTCAAGAAAATCTATTCGCAGAATGTGAAAGACCAGTATCTGTGTCTGAGACTTCCAGAGGACAGTGTTTGAATGCGTGACTGCGTTTACAGAATATATTACTTCTAGCATGGATTAGTTCCAATTCTGCAAATTTTATTAACCTCACTTTCCACTGTTGTCTTCAGCAGAAGACTGATCGTACCAAGGGAAGCGATACATGTATGCATGTGGGTATCTGTGTGCGTGTGTCACAGAAACAGGCTTAACCTAGAAGTCCAAGAAAGGATGTGATGGAAGAGAATTACAACAAACGGGGGTAAAAAAGTCATGTGGCACCCCTCTCTTTTTGTTTGTACAGCCTAGCACAGAGCTCAGCCCATGTTATGTCACAGGATGACCATCGGGCTGCTGTGCAGCCCAAGCATGTATTGATCCTGTCTGGTTTGTAACAAACAGTCATGATCTTATATGTCATAGTTTTTGCTTAGGTAATTTCCTTTGTCAGCCTTACCCATGAAACGAAATACTGCTTTTCTGATTGTTATAAACACTAATTTTTAATACAGATTGTAGTTTTATTTCATAGAATTATAGTATCCTTTTGGTTGGAAGAGACCTTTAAGATCATAAAGTCCGACCATTAATCCAGCACTGCCAAGTCAGCACTAAACCATGTCCCTCAGCACCACATTTGCACCTCTTTTAATCCCTCCAGGGATAGTGACTACACCACTTCCCTGGGCAGCTTCTTCCAGTGCTTTACAACCTTTTCTTTGAAGAAATTTTTCATAATACCCAACCTAAACCTCCCCTGGTGCAACTTGAGGCCTTTTTATCTCGTCGTATCACTTGTTACTCAGGAGAACAGACTGACCCCCCCACCTCGCTGCAACCTCCTTTCTGGTAGTTGTGGAGAGCGCTAAGGTCTCCCCAGAACCTCCTTTTCTCCAGGCTAAACACCGCCAGGTCCCTCAGCTGCTCCTCACAGGACTTCTTGTCTAGACTCCTCACCAGCTGCATTGCCCTTCTTTGGACACGCTACAGCACCTCCCTAGTGCTTTGAGATAAGTTGCATTTTTTTACATGGTCCCTTTCATGTGTTCTTGCTAGTCCTCCTACAGCCATACTTGCAAAGCCATGATCCACATTGTTTTTATCATCATCAGTTGCTTCAGACCCAGTGATGTTTACCTGTTTTCCTTAATCCTCTTATCTCCTAATTGGAAAATTTCTTGAAAATTTCTTAAAGTAGTATTACCTTCACTCATTGTAACAGGTAGGAACTCCTATTACTTCACACTTCCAGCTCACGTACAGAACTTTGCTAGAGGGACACCTCAGGATGAACTCGTCCCGTAATTGTTGACAGTGTTTTGAGAAGTGGGATAAGGAGTTGACATGGAGTATTTTGTTTGGGATTTATTTTCATTGCTTGAAAGTGCCTTCTTAAAGGTTTTTGCGTGGGGTTTTGTGCATGTGCTTGTTTTTTGTTGTTGTTGTTTAGCTTGCTTGACAGTGTTTGATTATAAACTGTGTCTGCTTGGCTTTATGGTGCTTAAATACCTGCTTTATGTCTCCATAGAGGTTTGGGAATAGCGCTACTGTCTTCTGTAAGAATGAGTTGTGAGTAGCCTTCCAAATTGCCGTTGCATTGTTCAGCCATGCATGATTGTAGGATCATCTGCCTAGAAAGCAACTGTACTGCAAATGAAATCTGTGTTGCCTAGCTTCCACAAAAATCTGTCAAGTTCATGCTATATACCTCTCATTTTGGCCACACATTAAATGCCTACATGCAGGTAGTCCAAAGGCTGAAAAAGCTGAACACTGTGATTTGAATTTTTAAAAATGCAGCAGTTTTACTTGTGTTCCTGTTACAAATTCTGATGTTTAAGAACATTGACTATACATTTGATATATGATGAGGATATCATCTTATTTGAAACATAGTCACCACGACACTTACTTATTTGTCAGACAGCACGCAGAAAATTATCCATGAGGCTTGGAGTGTGCTAATTTCTTCGGGTCCCCATATCTCTCTCTCCATACACTGAAAAAGATGCACTAGACTTCAGATTAAAAAAAAAAATGGTGGCTTACTTTTTCAGATTTATAATTGTCTTCATATTATTAAACTGAAAATCCTGTGGGATATGAGAGTTCATCTTGAACAACTGTTCCTTGGTGGCCATCTGGGCTTTTAGATGATGAAACAATGTACTCTTTTTTTTTTTTTTTCTAGCACTGTGGTATTCTGGAGTACAGTGCAAGATCTGTATTAAAATTATCTTCCTGAGGGGGCTTCCCCATCATCTGTCTCTTCTACAACTTCCCACCACAGAATTTTTTTTTGTGCCCTGCATACAGATTTAGCTTGTTTAAAATCCCAGAGGGAAAATGGCTTGTGCCAATTCTGAGCATCTTTTACCTTATATTGGTTAAAGTAGTTTATAAGCTTCCAAGATTTTAATTATTTTTGTTATACTGTACAACATGGAACGAAATAAAAGTTTTTAGACTGGTAATGCTTAGGAAGCTTGTTGGCCATGTGTCCTCCTGTTTATTACAAGATGTTACTGGGGAATGTTTTTTAAGATTACTTCAGTTTTTCTAATGCATTGATCTTCACAGTTTTATGTCTAGATTGCCTGTCTTGATTGCATCATTTGATAACAATGTGACTGATCTAAATGATCCTGGCCACAGAAACTGTGGTGTTGTCAGGAGGGGAAATAGGTACAGAGCCATGGACTGAAGTGTTACTGCAGCAATCAGCGGGGGGAGTTCAGCCCTAAGTCAGCACCATGGCTCATTTGCATGGAGACCCAGTAAGGTCCAAATGACCTGGGGGCTCTGAACTATGCTGGTTGGGTTGCTCCTCCTTAGTTGCAATTACAATGCATGGCTGCTACACTTCCTCTCACTCAGCTTCCACTGACATAATTATTTAATCTCCAGACTTGAATTTGGGTGTGTAAATGTGGAAATAAGGTGGCATAATATCTCTTTGACTTTTTACAAAGGTTATTCTTTACTGAGAAAGAACAAGTGGGCCTTTGTGGTTGCCTCAAGCTGAGCTACTGTGACACTGAGACCTCCTGTTCCAGGAGAACCTCTCTTTCCTGCTTGACCAGTAGCTATAAAGAATGTTACTAGATCAATTAGAAGAGATGCTCTGTGAGGATTCCGAATCTGAAGTAGAAAAGTTTTTCTGTTACTTAAAAGGCTTTATAAAATTGCAAAATAAGTTAATTAGTGATAGTGGATTAGTTTGGGGGGAGTAATCCCCACACAGAACATCCATTGCCGTCAGAATTATTAGTTTTAGTTTTTATTCTTTTACATTAGGAGTTTTTAAAATTATGTGCCTATGAAGTTAATGAAATGAGACTGTAAAGTGACCTGTCTGGTGTAGTGGGTCTTTCTGGTATAAGTTCTGGGCATGTGAAGGAAAAGATGATTGGAAGCAGTCACCATGGATTTACTCTGGGTAAATCAGTCCTGACTAGCCCAGTTGGCTTCTCTGATAAACTTGCTACATTTGAGGATGAGAGAATAGCAGCGCATGTCATTTATTTTGACTTCAGCAAGGCATTCAAAAATGTGTCCCACAGAATTCTTTTATCCACATTAGGACACTATGGCCTGGATGGGATGAGAGCTCTATGGGTAGAAGGTTGGTTTTATGATCAGGCTCAGGGTAGTGATTAAAGGACCTGAAGGCCAGTAGCAAGTGGAATATCCTGGGACCTGTCCTGCTTAATATCTTTATAGCCTGGTGGAAGTAACAAAGAACACTCTACTCAAACTTGAACATGACATAAAAATCAGGGTGACCAGTTGATACCCTTGAGGGCATGGCTGCCATCCAGAGGGACCTAGACAGGCTATAGGAATGGCCCAACAGGGGAACCTTAGGAAATTCAAGGAAGACAGATGCCTAGTCCTGCATCTGGCAAGGAGTAAGTCCGTGCAATGACTCAGGCTGGTGCCTGCCTGGCTGGGAGCTGGTCTGCAGCAAGGGATGTGGGGCCTTGGCAAACACAAGCTGAGCATGAGCCAGCAGTGTGCCCTGGCTGCAGGGACAACCAGCAGTGCCCCAGGCCGTGTGGAGCACAGCCAGGGCATCAGGGGAAGTGATTATCCCCCTCTGTTCAGGACTTGTTTGGCCACGTGTGAATTACTGTGCCCAGTGTGGCACACATCCCCACCTGATACAGGAGAGACATCAACAAACTGGAGCAAGTTCAGTGGAGGGGGCACCAAAGATGGGCAAGGAACTAAAACACATGTCCTATGAAGAGAGCCTGGGAGAATGAGGCTTATTGAGGAAGCGTTGGGTGGAACTAATGATGGCTTTCCAGTGCAGTGATGTTACTGAGAAGAGTTCTCACAGTGATGCATGGTAGAAGAACGAGAGAGGCAAAAGTTGAAACAGGAGAGGTGCAGACCTGATACAGGAAAGGCTTTTTTATCTCAAGGAGACTCAAACAGTGGAAGAGGTTGCCCAGAGAGGTGCTGCCGTTTCCATCCTTGGAGATATTCAAGATACATCAAGTTTAATCCCTGGGCAACCTGGTCTGAAGGCTCACCCTGCTTTGAACAGGAGGTGGAACTAGATAATCTTCTAATGTCACTTTCAACCTAAATTTTCTGGTGAGTTTGCTTACATCCAAGGATGACACCAATCATCCTTGTCAGCTATTTGACTGGACTGATATATTTCAGAAAAAAATTACACTTATGTGTGTGCATACATATATACACATACATACACATATGAAGAATTTGAGAAATAGTAATTCAAGTTTTTTAGAGACTCTAGGAAAGTGTTGTTTATGATATGAAATACAGAGCAGTTAGTTGTAGGTATTGAGAGTAGTTACTGCTCAATGAACAAAGTCCCTCTTTGCTATATTTTATATTCTTGCATGACGTACTCAAAGGCAGGGTAGATTTTCTGAAAAGTAGAACAGGGTGGGAAGCTACAGACTAGTGCAGTGTCAAGCAGTGGGCAAATGTACCAAGAGCTCTGACTTTGAACATTAACAGATGTCTTTTGTCCCTGCACAGTTGTTTGTTCTGTCATTATCCTTCATGAAAGCTTTCTGTTCCTCTCTAGATCATCAGCCATCACCTTCTAGTACTCTTTAAATATTTTCTGTATTCCCTGTTTATATCCATTGGTTTTCTAATTAGCTGCAGCTTAAAGCATTTTACATTTCAGATGACTTTGTATTTACATTGCTACAATCTGAATCCAACTCATTATTGTTTCTCATTGTCCTTGCATAGGAAGGCTGACATGGGAAGACAAATAGTACCTGAAGTAGCATCAGGTCTGATATTTTTCAATGCTTCCCATGGAAGAAAAATGTTTCCCTCAGTTACCAAGGCTTTGATGGAATTTGGTAAGATTTACTAGGTTTTATACTCAATTCAGGTATATAGAATTCCTAATATACCTGCTAGGAGAAGTAAGCCTAACACAAGTGCTGGTGTATGTGAACAGCATTTTTTTGTGCTGCTTGCTCAAAGGTTGTTGAGCATTTTTTCCCTTAGGTGTCTGTTTCATTGAGGCTGGGCTTCTTGTGCTTCTGTGTCTCACAAGTAACCGGTGTTGAATACATCCATTAGTGAACATCTCAATTTAAAAATGTTGCTAGAACACAGCACTGAAAATGAAATTAAAGGTGTTAAGGTTATAACTTTAATGCAAAAAACCCTCTTACTTTCAGAAACGTTTCAGAACGGAAAGTATGATTTAAATTGTATACACTTTCACAACGACAAATAAAAACTTCCATGGTTAAACTAAAGATTAGTAACGAAAGCTAGCTGCAGGCTCCGCATAGGTATCACAGTGAATGAGCTCAGCAAAATCTTGCTTCAGGACAGCATTTGGACCGAAGGTGTTTGTTCTCTTTCTCTTTTTGCATGTAACTGGTGCTTTGTGTCATGGTGAAGGAAAGAGGTGCATGTGCTTGCTCACTTTGTCAACAAAGGAGTGCGTTTCCAACCTGCATCCATGTACGCGGTTCTTGTTAACTTGCATGTTCCTTTTATTTGGGGAAAAAGAGCACGAACCCCTCAATTATATTAACGGTATATGATGCAGTTCTTAGATGTTCAGTTTTCTGAAAATTAAGAAAAAACTCAAGCTCTTGAATTAGGATGGTGCTTTTCAGACTTTACTCATGGTCACCACCTAGGAATGTCCCTTGTAGGTAGCAAAAGGTTCATTTGTTCTCTATGAGATAGTAATTTTCTTTAGACCCACTAACTGTCCATTAAAACAGGGAGGAGTAGGGAACAATGATATCCAAGTGAGGAGACAGGGAGACAGCAACACTCAGGTGCTCTCCTGCCACCTTTACCCATGGCAGCAGACTTGAGTCAGTGACCTTCTGAGACCCCAGATCCTTGGCTCTTTGAGAGGCTAGTGAAGACTTAATCAGAAACTATTGCACAGGGAGACAATATTAAGGCAAGGCCACAGAGAAGCATTACCTTACCGCTACTGTGAATTTTATTGAGCTGCTGTTTTGTCTGGTCTCTTCCTAATTCAGGCAGTAGCTAAGGGAAATCCATTTCCATACCTTCTGGTATTGGGGGAGCAAGGAAAAACTCCAGTTGATAGAGAAAGCATTGGACTAGAAGCAGGGAGTCTACAGATATTTTTACAGGAAGGTTAAGGGATCTACATACTATAAATTGTGAAGGTGTGACAGGAGATCTCAAAACTGATAAAATTAGGAGCAGTTTAGCTATCTGTAAAATTCATTTACAGTTGCCATCTGAGCCATCTGTTCTCTTTCCTTGTGTTGTAGTCAGTTGAGGTAGACGGTATTCTGTAATAGGTGAAAGGTTTTTTAAAGTATGGTTTATGCCTCTGCATCTACATTTATAGAGTACATCTTATAATGAGGCCTAGATCCCATCGGTGCTATCTGGGGATGCCACTATAGTAAAAATGATCTATTACATGCTGTTAATGCTGTGTTTGCAAAGCATTTCCATTTAAAGTCGTTATGCAAATGAAAGTTGCCTCCTTTCTCCATCTGGTTGTGTGCGTAGAGGCTATGGCATGCTTCTCAGTGAAATAATTTCTGATATTATCTTTTTAAAAGGTCTATCTTCAATGTTGACTTCTGTCATAGGGAGTCTTAAAGTTCCTTGACAGGAATTGCCATCAGTGTGTGGACTTCTTGGGTATACAGCTCTGTACTCTAAATGACTCTTGTGTGTTTAATGCAGGACAAGTCCTAGTAGCTGTGATCAGCACTTTGAAGATATAAAAAAAAACTTTCTGCAGTTTCAGCTAGAGATGTATAACCTTCCTCTAGGGCCATAGTATGTGGTTTTCCTTAGTAACAGATTTTTTTAATTCTATATGTAATTGACTGACTACAAGGCAAGCTTAGTCTGATTGGGGGACCAAATGCCAGGAAGTTTCAAAAGCTGGTGTATACTATGGACTCAATATCAAAATGCATTTCTTTCTTCATAGAGGGCTTGAACCGCTTCCCCCCTACTTGTGGATTTTGGTAGATATTAATCAGCTGTTAAGCATCTTGTATTTGTAATAAGACTGCAGGATGAATTTAGTGTATGAATCCTGATGGCATGTTAAAGGAAGGGATCAAACCCAACACCCAGGATAAGTCTTCACATATTAGCAGAGTGAACAGATGCATAAATATGAGAGTCTGGTGACTCTGCTCATTCCAATACATACTACTGCAGGAAGCTTTATATAGTTATGTATGTGTAAATACATATACATACACGCATATATATGTATAGTTGTATTACGTATATTTTGATATACAGTATATGTATTTCTATTTATAACATATGTATAATATATATAATCATATATACTGTATACGTTTTTTCCTAGAGGGACTGGTGTTGTGAAGTTAATATTCACACTTGGCAAAGATCTCACAATACTGCTGTCCTTTCATTGATATTCTGCTTCACCGTTTCTAGTTGTTAGTTCTGAAATACTGATACTGTTCAGGGATTGAAAGAACAAAGACAGTCACATTTTCTTTACAGTAGACTTTTGGCAACTAAATGTACAGGACTGCAAATCCTCAATAATCTTTTATTATCGCTAAGGAGCAAACCAGGGAAGACATATCAGGTAGATATTGGAAAGTACCTGTTATTGTAGGCAGCTGACAGCTCCAGGCCTGTTTGTCAAATAGCGTCATTTCATACTTCACATCCTGTTCCACTACCACAGTAGATTATGGTGAAGTGGGTCACACAGTTCTGACAGAAAAATTTGTCCATGGTTTAGGAAAACCATGTTGGATTCTTTTTTACTGGAATAACATGGGACTGAGGCTAGAAAGGAAAAAAAAGATCAAGATTAAGTGTACTATTGTAATATTTCATCATAGTTTACATGTACAAAGCACTTTGGCAACTTCCATTAATGTGCAAGTGCTATTGTATAAGGCATCTCAGCTTTTTATAAGGGAATTAGTAGTTAAATGGTAAACACGATTTTTAAAAGTCTTCCATTTTAAAAGTTGATTTAAGGATGAATGCTACTAAATATAAATTTTAAATTGGAGTATTGGGTATACCTCTATCCCTGCAGCCCATTTTTTAGCCTCAGAGGCTGAAAACCTGTAGCTCTATCATGTGAAAACTCTGAATAACCTTCCAGTCACATGAAAAAAGAAAATGAAAAAAAGAATTAAGTAGTAGTAATCAGTTTACATGGTTTATTTTGTTTCATATTTAGTGTGTGTTATGAGTTTCTGAAATCAACTACTTACATTAATTAATTATGGAAAGATAATTGAGTTTATAAATTTTTTTTTTGTTCTGTATGTTCATGCTGGTACTGATCAAATGAAAAATTTAACAGAAATTTTTCCATAATTCGGAAAAAAAAAATCTCACATTATTTTTGCTAAAACATCATAAACACGGGTTGTTTTATAAATACTTTAGAAGTTAAATATCCTTTATGAGAGACTTAAGCATCCTTTACATCTTATTTTCCTGCCTATTTATATAAGAATAGGCAAATATTAATCACTGCAAAAATTATTTTTTTTAATAGGCTAGAGAATCTTTAAGAGGAAAGTGCTTGTTATGACAAAAAGATGTTTTAAACTACTTAATGTTTTCATTTGACCCTCTAATCCCATTGAGCAAGTCACCTTAATGCCATGAGTAGCTGCAATTACATAGAGCTTCCACGTAGCTTTAGTGGTTTATGTAATATAATTGGGTCGTTAAATTAATTTTTAGTACAAAGAAACAGTTTGTATTGCTTAGCCTGTTGCTTAATTATAAAAAGAAATTCAAATTAAATCTCAAATCTGCCTGTTCAATCATCATCATCTTCCATTCTCTCTCTTTCTCAAAACAAAAAAGGAAAAATATCAAAATTTTACATCCTTTTAATGTGTTCTTCTAGGCGGCAAAATGGCATTATTCCCACTGTGTTTACCACCAAAGGACAAAGAGCCGAGTTTGTTCCTTGCGTGTTGCTGTAGAAATCATGTGCCATCATAGAAACAAATCAGTGGTTTATATCTCATGTAGCAAACATTATTAAATTCTTGAGTGATTAAAGTGGAAACAACTTAGTACTGCTTTAATAACTCTTCAGTATGTAAGCACTAAGACTGTTTGATAATATGATGTTAATTCTAGCTAACAAGAAAAACCTTGTATAGGCCAAATCGAAGATGACTGTCCCACTAGCGGGACTTTGTTGTTATGGTGTATTTTCTGGTTGTTGTTCTTTGGTTTTAATTACCAGGCTGGTGTTTTCTTGAAAAGTGCTAGTTAGAATTGTAGGATTTTTCCCCTTGGAGCCCGTCAGGAGGTCCTAATTCAGCTATCTTCTCACTACAATGTCAATATCAAATTTAGACCAGGTTGCTCGGGGCTTTGTCTAGGTGTGACTTGAAAACCTCCAAGGTCAGGGATTCCGCAGACTCCCTAGGCAACCTCTTACAGTGCTTAGCTCTCCTGATGTTGGACATTTTTTCCTTTATGTCAAGTCAGAGCCTCCCTTATTTTAATTTTTGGCCACTGTCTTTCATTCTCCAGCCATAGACTTCAGTAAAGAGCCTAGGTCAGACGTCTGTATAGCCTCCTATTTGATAAGGAAATGTTGCTGTTAGGTCCGGTGCCCACCTTGAGCCATCTCTTCTTCAAGTTAAAGAAGCCCAGTTCCTTCAGCCGCTCCTCGTATACCATGTCAGCTCTTTACCATGTGTGGTGGTGGCCCTCTACTGAGCTCCTACTGGTTTATCGACATCTTATATTGTTGTGGCCAAAAACTGGATGCAGCAATCCAAATGCAGTCCAATGAATGCAATCCCTTCTCTTGATACACTGGCTACAATCCTGTTACTATAACCCTGGATGCTGTTAAACTTAATTGGTGGCAGGGCATGCTGCTGGCTCATGCTTAGTTTGCTGTCTACTAGGAACCTCAGGTCCCTCACCCCAGAGCTTCTCCCCAGATAGTTATTTCCCAACCTGTGCCATTGCAGGTGTTTATTCCTAGAAGCAGGACTTTGCATTTTTCCATTAAAGCTGCATGATAGGATAAGAGGCAGGAGGCACCAGTTCGTATACATACATACAAAGATTGATATTATTATGTAAATAATCAGGTATATTCAGTATTAAAACTTGAGGGTTTTTTGTGGTCACTGCAACTGTTGTCCTGTGGCAAAAGCTGAGGATAAAATGCCAACAATAAATCAGTTGATTACCTCTAATTCTGCTTGTTTAAATTAGTTTTACAAGTAAATGAGTAATAATAATGACATATATCTGGAATTTTCTGGGGAGCTTAAGCCGGGTTTCCGGTGATAGCTGAATCTTATCTGTGGTTTCTTTCTTTGTGTAAATTTATGCCTGTTACATTTATGTATTGAAAAATTGGAGACTCTTTCAATGATGCTTTTTAAACCTAAGAAAAATGAGAAAAATCTGGCCTGTCTGGAAGAAATTAGGTAAAGGAGATGTAGCCTTTGTGTGCCTGTATAGCATTTGATGCTGCCTGTCATGAATTCACAGTAGCTGAAATAAAAACTTGATTTCATAGGGGGAAAAAAAGCAGCTAATACTGTTTAGAGATAAGACAGTGATGTAGGGATAGACAGCAAAGCATATGGTGCCAGGAGCTTGATGCTGGGAACAGTCCCACTCTCTGTCTTCATTATTAATTTGGAAAGATCGCAAACATATGCTAACTTTTAATTTTATGTCTTGTTTTGCATAGATGGAAATTTATAAATTGAAGAATCTTGTAGTTACTAGTCAGGGCAGAGGACAACGTGATTTGGCACAAATATTTCTTTTATTAAAAAAAAAAAGGGCAAAATGGTATTTGACTTGGAAATTACAAACTAATGTAATTAAGGGGAAATGAGCCAAATTAATTTATTTAAAGAGAGGCAGTCATGTAGGAAATAGTGGTACTAGAAGAGACCCTTGGGATTCCTTCTCTCCTGGCTGCGGGGTGGGAGTGCAGAGAGCTGAGTTCCAGAGCTCAGGGATGAGGGGAGGAGGAAATGCCCTTTCCTGCAAAGAAGTGTCGCTGCTTTGCAAAGGAGAGGAAACAGGTCAAATTGGGATTTGAGGAAGACTGACAGACTCTGTGTCCATTTTGAGCAAATGCAGACTTTCTGCTTTTAGTGATTTGTAATGTTAGTAATCAGTTCCTCTGTAAAACAAGTCAAAGTTCAAGGGCTGTATTAAAACTTCACAAGGCAAAAGTAAAACCAGCACATGGCTTAATCTGTCACTGCTGCAAGGATGCTATGGAAAGTCAGGAGCGTGGTTAAAGTATTCCAGAGTCTTAAGCAGAACAGAGGCTACAGGCAGCCATTGAACTTGGCCATTTTGCAATGTGAAAATGGCATCTGGACACATTTAAACCCGTGCATAGCAGTCACCAGGAAACCAGAAAGCAAGTCACGCAGCAGCGGATCAGCACGAAGCTGGCTAGCGGTGTGACTGGAGCTGTTTCACAGCAGCTCAATGCCAAGTGTGCTTCTTGCACTGATACTTTTTCAGGCATCAAGTGCTTGCCTGCCAGCGCTGTGGTGAATGAAGCTGGGGGATAGATAGAGACCAGAATGTCCCTTATGTCCACTGGCTGCGAAGTGCTGTATTTCAGCAACAGATATCTGTGTGCCTAATAGCATGCCTTTCTTCCTTATTACTTCCATTCTGTACAGAATAGTGGTTCGGGTTTTATCTTTCAAAAAAAAAAAAAAAATCCATGACCCAGTACAAGAATTTCAGAGCTTAAACTCTGATCTGCTTTCTTCACCTGTGTTTCAATTTATTTCTTTTAAAACTTCTGTTCAAACAGTCAGTAGATATAAAAAATAAAGAATAATTAAATAATGACCTCTCTGCTGCATTTGGGGTTATACTTGACATTTGCTTGACATTTGCTAGTATATCTTGCTGGTTTTATTCCCTGTAGCAACTTAAAACTTTGCTTCTATAATATATATTGAGCAAGTGCTTCTTAGCATTTAGCAACTAATTTTAGCTTAATATTTAGTGAGTTAATTAAATGTTAATAATAATAAATACAAATCCAGAAAATGAAGATACATTGCAATTGTTGACGCCAAATTGTTTTTCTGTTTTAAATGAATCCTACAGGAAAGTTCAACAGCCCTTGCATGCTGTGTTCCTGTTACAATTTCTTCTGCATAGCTTTTTTTTTACATAACATAGGTAACACAGCATTTCTATGAGTTACTTCCTATAGGGCTTGCTCTAGAATAGTCTTCACGTGCTTAAATTATTTTAGTTCGCAGTGTGTACAATTACAGATTCAAGAGTATATTTCTAGGAAAACACCTTTGGATTACAAATTTAATAATCAATTTCTGATGTGATTTGATTTCCACTGCACATGACCTTTGTATTGCGTGAAATCATGGAGCTGCTGTCAGAGGAACTGTTGCTTGGCGTCTTAAAACATCTCACTGTGACTGTTTCTAAGTGAGGGTAGTACATGAACACCTTGGAAAAGGTACTTAAAAAATCTAGCACCATAGTAATGAAGTGAAAGAAATTGATCAGCTGGTGTAACAACAGGCGAACAATTACTGAAAAGACAATCTTCATGTGCAATCATGTTAACCAGGGCAATCCTCTCTATTTTAAAATATAACCCACATAATCATGGGATTTATTTTAGTTGGTTGTACAGTTTTTGAGGTTAGCTTTAAAAAGTTCCTTTTCTTCATCCATTTTAAGAAACTTACCTGATATGTGCTAGTTTTCAGTTCCGTATTTTGACTCTTTTTGTAATCTCTTTGGTTACCTCTCCAAAATGCAATGATTCCTCAAGCCAAAACTGCTCAATCACTATGAAAATATGGAAGTATTTTTGTGTTTTGATATTTTCTCTGGAGTAGCCAAGAGTCTCCTGTCCACATTTGCAGTGGTAGGACATCAGATCACACCACCATAATTCAACAGGAAAGAAATAATGCAAGTTCAAGTAATGATCCAAGTTGGAATCATTCCTCAGATTTCTGTGTTGCAATTTACAAGGGGTAAAAATAAAAATGTATTAACATAGAATATGTATAGGAAGCCTTGAAAGTAAAGTAGAGCTTGGATTTACTTGTTTACCTATGTGTAGTTTATTTCCACATACTTCGCTGAAGTTGACTAAATATAGAAGGTCAAATGCAACCATATCAAACAGGTCAAAATGATTTAAATCAGAGCTTATGTACTGCAGAAACGTGTGTCAGCTCTGTACTGAGGATTCCAGATATTATCAAAGTTAACTCAGCTGAAGTACATGAGATTTCACATTTCAAGATGGCATTTAATGATCTTGATCTCTTTTCTCTCACTCTGAATTGATGTTGGTGAAGTCCAGCCGTCCACAAAAATGGCTCAGTGATTTGTCTGGCATTTCAACTGGTTGCCCAGTCAAAAGCATAAAAGTTTAATGACTTGTTCAGTAATGAAGAGGATTTGGGGCCTTTTGAATACAATATATGGAAAGGGCATTCAGCTGGGTTTAGTGTATAATCTGAGTGTAGTCTGGAAGCATGTGTTTGAGCTTTGCAAAGTACATGGTTATGATTTCAATAAACAGTAGTTACTGGAGGATTGAAAATGGAGCTGAAATACAGTGATTGTTAAGAGTTGCTCATGATGGTCAGTAGACACTTATTTCCTCCTGCGTTTTTCTAGATTGTGTTCACTGATTAACGGATGCCGATGATCTCATTTTTCTACATGCATTCACTAGTAAGAATAAATGCAGGTAAAGTTCTTAAGAAATTTCTCAAGCTCTTTAAACAGTTTCAGATGGACACAGATACTAATTTTTGGCCATAAGATTGTGTAATAAGAGACATTTTGACTATTGGACTGTTTAGAGATCATGCAAGTCGTATAAAATCTCTAAAGAGAAAGTACCAAGCGGCTAAACTCCCTAGCTGGCTTATTACTTACGGGTTTCTTGCTGTTCTTTTCTCCCATTTGTCACTTTCCCCTTATTTTTTCACAGCAGTACTTCCTTCTGCTTTTGCAAATCATTTGTTTGTAATGATTTGACAATTGCTGCTTTGGTAGCAAATCAGCAAGTATTCATTAATCACTGTCTGGATTTCATTGTTATTCTCTGTATATCTTTACACAATAAAGATGAGAGAATGGTGGTTATTTCAGCAAAGAGTTCTTAATATGACTCTCACTTTAACTTGTAGGATTGCTTTCTCCTCCTACCAGCTTGTGCTTCCACCTCTTCAGATTTTATCATTTTTGCAGGCCTGTGCTTGATGCGTGTTCAGATACAGCCTTTCTAAGACTGATGCTGGGAATGTCACAGGAGAGGGTAGCTTTGCTTTTTGAGTCATCTTCTGAGCCCAGAGTAATGGTAGGGGAGAGCCAGCAAAGAGAGAAAATCCAAAGCCCTGGCTGGTTTTGGTCATTAACAGTCTCTGGTTTTATTTGTTCCTTCTTTGAGATTATTAGCTAGCTCTGAAGTCTGTTCTAGCCTTACACTGAAATAATGATGTGCTCTTTCTGAGCATTTGGAAACTGTTAGGTAACTGTTGAGTCCCAGTTCAGATGTGACTTCACTCTTAAACTATACCATTTTATCCCTCCCAGTAAATTGATTTTTATAAAGTATTTTCAGCTTTTGGAGTTAAATGAGAAATGCTCAAAGATTTCTAAAGCTCTCTATTCATAGATTCTTACTGACTTTGCACATTGTAAAACAATTTAAATACTGCATTGCTGTTGTCCTTCACCTCTACTCAAATGGTTCTTCCATTACTGAGCTATCTCATGGTTGTGATACAATCAGCGCTTTAGATGCCTTCTGAATTCCCCTTCACCACACCATACTTGAGACAGATTTTACTTTTTTATCCGCCTGTAGGTAGAATCACATCATTTTACTGTGCTTGTCCTGAGCTGATGATCTAAGCCCACTATCCAATTCTCCTTCATTCTCCAACTTCACTAGCTTGTGTGCTTTTTAGATGAACGGACTTCAAAGACCTCAGAAGCACTTCTTGAAAATGAACTTTTCTCATCTTTTTAGCTCCTTTTTACCTTTCTTCAGGCTCCTTTTGATAGGTGATGTGCACTACCATAGTGCTTTCCTTATGGTGTCTTAAGGGAGCATTCTTACTGCATTAAGTGTCTTAGCTATCACTTTTATTAAGACAGTATTTTTATTCTTCTGTAGTTCCCTTCTCTGAAGTTGAGTGAGACTATGGAGGATATTCTGGCCTTTAGTTTTTACACAGGGATATTGAACCATAGTATGTTCTGGTCATTTACAGAATGGGTCTTCAGAGGCAAGAGTTCAAATGAGCTTGCATGCCGTCAGAATCAACAGTTGCACCTTCTATTGTGAGCTCCTTAAAGAGGAGTTTTACTATTTCTTTGGGTTTTTTAGTAGAATGCTCACCCTGCACCATGTGGTGTTCTGCACCCACCATCTTCTTCCTCTCCCCAGCCCCCACTTATGAGTAAGAAGCTCACTCATGACCTTCAGGCTTCTTGTTTCCAGCGTCTAATGTCTCATACAGGAGAGTCTCCACTCCATAATGAAACCTCACTTTTTAACCAAGCATCTTTGCATTTCTGTCCTGTGTGGTATACATGTACATTGCTACAAGGAAAACCTTGTCTTCAGCTTCCATTGCAGGGTCCTAGGTTTTCCCTCCAAAACCTTTCTCTTGCCTTTTCCCTGTGCTACTGGTACCCATGGAGGTTTTTCAAAGCCAGTGCTTCTTACCTGGTGCTCCAGCACCTTTGTGCCCTTCATATGATC
Organism: Eurystomus gularis; assembly: GCA_013400335.1. Classification (NCBI taxonomy): domain Eukaryota; kingdom Metazoa; phylum Chordata; class Aves; order Coraciiformes; family Coraciidae; genus Eurystomus; species Eurystomus gularis. The sequence continues at coordinate 39,874 of VZZY01007871.1, read as the reverse complement.
TTTGCATCCAGTAAGCAAGTGGCTGTGTGGTGCCGTCTGGTCTTACAAACTCACTTGACCTTTAGTTCCTAGATGCCAATCCCACTGTAATAACCCACCTCTTCCCTTCATCATAGGGTCCTGGTTCCAGAACAGAAGGATGAATGGCCATCTTTGGATAGAAAGGCGTCAGCACTGCAGTCATTTCACATTAGTAGTCTAATGCCACGTCTTCCTGCCACATGATGTCATGGATGTTAATCTGGACTTGGTCTTGTTTTATAATGTTCCTGACAGTCTTCTCTATAAGTCTGGTCATCCCCATTCTCAAAGGACTTGGTTTCTGTGTTTGGAGACCAGACTGCTTACCGGTGTCCCTGAAAGTGCTACCCGTGACCACTGAACTGTGTTTCTCCAGGTTCCTTTGATCCAGCTCCCTCAAAAAAGCTCCCAAAGACACGGTGCATCCAGCCTGTGTTCCTAGAGGGCAGATGTTTGGACATGAATTGTGCACCAGACACTGGAGCTCTACCTTTATTTTTCTATCTGAATTCATAACAGTGGTTCTTTAAGATGGTTTCTCTTTCACAGTGATTTACCTGACTAGCAAATTTTCAGATGTTGCCAAATTCCCCCTGGATCCAAGCTTCCGTTTATATTCTCAGCTTCCTCCCATTTATGTTTCCAACAGCTCTGCTCACTCTATGCTAGGACTTGCCTTGCCTCCAGCAAAGAATTCTTGCTCTGCTTCTAGTTTCAGATTTTCAACTGCATATTTCTTCCCTCTCTCCTTTCCTGACACCCCCAGTTCTTTTGCTGAGTGAATTTCTGTCCTTAATATTGCTCACAATATTCAGAGATAAGGCTGATTTTTTTTGTTGATGCAAGAGGGACAAAAAAACCCCAACATGTAAATATTTCATGTTGCACAAAGTAAAATATTCACGTAACATATTATAAATTACTGGCAAAAAAAGCTAGTTTGTTTGTTTGTTTTTAAATAGGAAGAGCATTAAACAGTATGCCATGGTCAAAGCAGAATTTCTGACAGTTTTGATTTCAGTTGAAACAAGCAATTTACTGGGGAGAATTGTATTAGGGACTTTTTTGTCTGTAAGCATCAATTATAAAATACACAAAATACAAAACCCCAAATAGATCACGACTTCCTTAGTTTAAGGAAATTGGACTAAAACCAGCTATATCTTCTGACCAGGAATCAGTCACACTTAGGGGAGAGTCAGGTCGCAACTTGAGGTTATCTTGCTGCCCTTATCCGTAACATGCACACCGATCTACAGTCACCCCATTTCTGAGGGTATTCTTGGAGTTGACGAGGCTTGGGTGGGTCCACCTTCTCTGGGGCATTTCTGAATTTGCTCCCTAGGCATTCCCCATGATCTTCCCTGGACTCTGAGACCAGGATTCTTTAGGAAGTTGCTACCAAGAGAACCAGGTTGTTTAGAGGACCATGTGTTGCTCCTGTGTTAACTGTTTGGACAGTTTGTTGCTCCCAGAAACTGTGACCTCAGCCTCACTGGGCTGAATAGCTTTAACCACTTGGGACACTGGAGCAGGAGTCCATCATCCTCAACACCAATAAGGAAAGTGCATGCGCACTCTTACCCTGTTGTACCAAGAAACTCCCGGTGTAACTGAAGGCGGTTCTGTGAGTTAATTGTGCAATTGGCTTGAAGCATCCTAAGCTGTGATTAGCTGTCGTGGTCCTTCAGTTATCTCACAAAAACTCTTCCTGAGCTTTCACTGCCATATTTTGTTTTCCACTACTGTGGCTACATATCTGTCTTTGGTTGCAGTACAATAGTATATTATTCTGTTTTCTTCTCCTTAAAATAGATGACTTGTGCTTTCAAAGATATTTTGTGTCGGAATGAGTTCTGCATAAGTAAGGATACGTAGCTGCTGAACACTGAATGATTCAGCAGCGTTCCAGCAGAACAGGCTTTGACATATAGATGTGTAAATGACATAAGTTTTTCCAATGTACAAGATGTAAAACATTGATTCATTTTCTTATCCCTAGTTTATTTTGCTATATTTATTCGTTCGTAGCCTGGATGAAGACTACGAATGTGGTTTCAGACTTCAATTATAAATTTCTAGCAGTCATAAATGTTCTATGACCATTGTTTCTACAACAGAAACCTGAATACAGATCTGTAGATCTGTAATTTTGGTGTTTCTCAGCCTCCAAATCCTCTGTCTAGCAATTTTAATATTTTAGTAGTATTTTGGAGAGGTTATGTATTTATATGAAATGTGTTAGGATTTAGTTTTGCATTTCATACTGTGCCTTATGAAATGTGACTCAAATTAATTCACATATTCTCAGTTTGGGTGTTGTCATCTGTTCTGAGAGCTTGTTGACAGGCTTTAAATTAGGCATGATTATTAAAGCTTGTGTTTTGGGTTGTGGAAAAATACCTTTTTTCTTTTTTTTGAAAATATCTATATCTGATCATTCTAAATGAGATGCCCTTATTAACAAAGTGGGAGAGGGAATGAGGAAGCATAGCAATGGAATCCGTGCATGATTTGGAAGCCTTCCTTGAAGTACTTCAGGAGAAGGACAGGGAAGTATGAAAGAACTAGAAAATCAATAAGTAAAATACTCATATTTGCATAAAAATTGATAATGTGTTTGAAAAGGAATGTGAAGAAATTATGATAAAGAATGATAGTGGATGGCAAATCAGATATTTTAGAGCTATGATATTTGAGCTACTGTAGTTTGCGAGACTTTTTAATGTGGTCAAGTGCAAAAAATGTATTACTTGAAAGCTAAACAGGATATCATGCAAGAAAATATTCTTCAGAATTAGTTACAAGATGGACCGGAACCCTCTGTGCATTAAATTTAACACAGAAAAGCAAAAACTAATTAAAATTCTCTGTATGAATTGCTGTTTGCAAGAATTTTTCTATTCCTTTGGGTATCCGGAGTGTAATTGTTTTCCAGTTCATCTGAGAAACATTTGCTGAAAGAATGTAAATAATTGTGTTTATCTAAATCAAATTTTTACTCTTCATTGAAGAAGCAAATTGCAAAATCTGAAAATAATGGAGAGGCAGATCACATAAACCTTTGTTGCTGTTAAAAAGAAGTTTATGAAGTTTCTTGTTAACTTAAAATGAATATTAAAATATATAATTGGAATTACTTTTGTAATTTGGCTTCTCACAATCCAGTTTATAACATTTTTTCAGCGAAAAGACCAAAGCGGGAAAACTACCAGAAACTACCATAATGTTTAGTCTTGTGCTTCTGCTCTTTTAGGTAGCTCTTTTTTCATCATGTTATTTCAAATTATACTTGCTGTCAGGAAAGAATCTTATTATTATTGTTATTGTTAAGATATCCTGTATTATTAAGATAGCAAGGTTTGCCAAGACTTATATGCTGAACGTGATCTGTGTCTGCATAATTCCTTGAGGAGAAAAAATAACATGGAATATTGAGAGTAATTTAATGAGCCATAAATAAAACCAGTGTTCTCAAATCTGGAAATCAGTTCCCTAATACCAACCCATTTACAAAGTATTTATCAAATTATCAGTGAGGTTCCAAACTGAAGATGTCTTCTCTGATCTTGATTTTTCCTTGAAAGATTTTCTATAACTGTAATAATTGGGCAGTTTTTAGAAGTAGGAAGAATGTGAATGCAACATTTAAACATTATTAATCACAAAGTGAATCTATCTAGTGAATAGATGTGAGACTGATTCATATGTCAATGCGGTTTGTCATTTACAGAGGAGAAAGAACATAATAAAAACTGAGAATTTTTATTTGTAAAATTTTAGAATTTATAATAAATGTATTTTTATGAACGCTAACTTGAAATTCTGACATAATAGCAAATCCTAACCTTTACTGAAATACTTTTTTTAAAAAAAAATAAGCAAGTTTTAGGGATTCTCCATTAACATCTGCCTGTTGCAGGTCTTTTTCTCTTCATCAGACCCTCCTGAAAACTTCCAAAAGATAGGCAGAGATCTTAGTTTTGCTGAAATAACGGAGATCTTCAGGCCAAAAGTCTTGATGACAACCATTTAATCATGTGGGATCATGAGTAGAATAAGTAGTGGATTAATTTATATATTCCATGTTATTTTTGGATACAGAAAACAAAAGCTTTCTTTCTGCATACTTCAAGGGAATCAGAGAGTGCCATTCTTCTGCTGCTGCTGTTGTTAAAGCTCTGAGCCATAATTTCTGGTGGATTAAAAGATTTTAGTCCATATGCAATACTTCACAAAGTCTTCTTAATATCTAACCCACAAGTAAGTTGTATTTTCTTACTAGAGAATCTTTCCACTCATGAGGTTAGACCTTTTTTATTAAATGTAACTAGGAAGATTTGCCACTCACTGTCCTTTCTTCTGTGGAAGTGTTAGCCCTTACATCTGTCACCTGAGTTTTTGCTTTGTGAGTCCTAAATGATGTCAAGAAGTGTGCCTCAAATAGCCTTTCAGATCATGCCTGTAGTTCTTCATGGCCAGCTGGCATTTTCCATACTGTCCCAACAGTGCCAGTCTAAGGTAAAACATTTCATTTATAAACAAGCTACGTGATCCATGGCAGTGTTTAACATTTAAAAATGTGGGATGAGACTGAAGATTTTAGAAATACGTCATTATCTAGATAAAATGTACATTTGTACAATGGAAACGCTACCCAAAAAAACCCTACTAGAAAATCTAAATACTCATTCACAATGTTTGTGATCGAGATAAATTTTAATGTCTTCACACTCCAGCGCAGCAAAGAAATCCATTAGCGCGCAGATTCCCCCAGTCATTGCCTGTGTGGGAGGATACAGATGGGGTTTTTTTCATCGCAACAGTGTCACTAACAGCAGGAGCCGAAACATACTATGTCATGTCAACCTGAAACAAATTAGGATTTAAGAATCTAATAAAGTTGGGATTTCTCAGTAGTGTAGTTTGCTAACAGAATGTCACTGCACACAAATGGGGCGCGCTCCGTGCCGAGTAGCTCTGCCAGTGAAAATACACACGCTTCCCCAGTGAGCAGCTACAGCACTGGAGGTTTTAGTGTGATACACTGATCCCAGATTTGCCTTGGCACTGGGGGTGTGAAAGAGCTCTGTGGCCATACAAGTGAAATGAACTTCTAGTTCAACTCCATTAGGAAAAATATGTGGTAACCTGTCAGAAGCTTAAAATCTGCCAAGTTTGGTGGTTACCATACTGTAACTGACTGACAGATGCTATCTGTATTGCACAGATTCAAATAAAAACATGTTGATATATTCAGTGCTGTACTTAATGGCAGTGTTTTTAAAAACCTTACTAACTTGTGGGGTTTTTTTCTATAGAACTACAGTATGAATTGTATCAATTTTGTATATTATTTCTATTATGGTGAGAAAGAAACCAAAAATGTAATGGGCACACTTCATATTATTAACAAGAACTGTAAATATTTTCTTTTTTGCTTTGTTTATAGCCAGGGCTAAGAAACTTTTAAGAGCGAAATGCAAGTGTCTTAAACCTGATTTGAATTCAGTGTCACAGCCACGTATGTACAGTCTGAAAGAACAATTTGGATATAGAGTTGTTCATGGCATATATTGTCTCTCTTGTTTTGTCAGCAAAAAGAGAACACTCGTATAAGCGGGTGCTGTATCAACAACAGGTAGTTGATATAATTCCAAATTCAAAGTACTCTAATAAATATTGCAAATGCAAAGCTGTGGTATCCTTCCAAAAACCAGCTGCCCTTAACTCAGTTGTTTTGTGAAGCAGGGCACAGCTCTTTTGTTCCTGGGTGTCAACAGCCCACACTGGAATGCTTTGAATGGACACAGCTCTTCTATGCAATGGTAGTAGCAGCTTGACTTCCTTCGTGTTGCAAAGACTTTTTTTTTTATATACCTTTTGTTGGAAAACATAAAGTTTGTGGTATGTATTAAATGCTAGCTTTTCATCCACTTCAGAGAAATATGTTTTTGATTCAGCTAAAAAATATGAAAAGCATTTGAACATCAGTGTAATATATAAACCAAAATTAAATATTTTTACAACTATTTTTCCCATAAAATAGAAAAGGCATGTTAAATATGTTAGAAAAACTTTAGATCTTCAGGATCCACTTGAATAGTGCAGAAAGACATCTTTTGGGTTTTCTTTCTTTTGCTTAACCTCCAGTGTACAGACTTGTGCTTTTTTTAAAGCTAATTGAAGGTAAAGTTGGTGATGCTGCATTTTTCCCCTATTTCTGTGCCTGACTAGACAGTTAGACCTCATTATCTTCTAGTATACTGGTATTTCCACGGAATTTAGCACTATTAATTGTCAGTTTCAATGTGCATGGAAAGGTTTTAGTAAGAAAAGGTGTCTGTAATTCATAAGGTTTTCTGTATCTTTACCTACAATCAATTGCTATTTAAAGGAGAACAAAACTAATCTCTGCTACTTTTACATCCTTTTCTGAAATAAAAACAGTAGCAGAACTTCTGTCTGGAAAGTGAATATTCTGTTTAAAGACTAAAAAAGCTGGAGTAGAATTTCATAGGGAAATGAAGAAACCCTAGTGATTTCCATTTTCCAGGCCGACTGCTCATTTCAGTGCACCTCAAGGATGTTTTATGGCACCACTTTCTTGTGTCTTATGAGCTGCTGGTACATCCTCTGCCTGTGTGGTCCACAAAGTTGTCCCAGGACTGCAGTGTTCTGCAGCTAATCGCTGCTTCTCTCTCTGGATCTTAGGGAGTTAAAATCTGTTAGCTCCCTGCTCTGCCTAAATGCATTGTTGTTTTTTTCATGTCCATTCTTGGACTAGTGGTAGGACAACATTCTTAGAGCAGATAGTTATATAGTTTTCTGGGGGGGAAGGGAGAATAGCTGGGGCTTTTTTGTCTGCTTGCCATGTCTATGCCTGCCTTTGAAATGGGAATTTGAGTATAAACAGATACTTGAAGGTCATCTTGCTCTGAACATATCTTAAACCAAGTGTTTACAGAAAGCAAGTCATTATTTCCTCTTTAGGAGGAAGTTCTTCACTCTGAGGGTGATGAGACACTGGAACAGGTTGACTAGGGGGGTTGTGGATGCCCCATCCCTGGAGGTGTTCAAGGCCAGGCTGGATGGGGCCTTGAGCAACCGGGTCTTCTGGGAGGTGTCCCTGCCATGGCAGGGGGGTTTGAAATAGATGATCTTTAAAGTCCCTTCCAACCCAAACCATTCTGTGGTTCTGTGATTATTTAATTTTTCTGTAGTTCTTTGACTAGTCCTTGGTTTACAGCACTGTCAAATGAGTCTCATATCTTGCAGAGAAACGCAAGATTTTTTTTTTAAGCTGTATCCCTGTCATTGTCACTCAGTTGTACGCTGGATGGTCATACTCACTTCTGATGCCTCATCTGAGTTTCCGTAATAGTGAGCCTTTAAACAGTATTATGCAGCATGGTTCAAAACAGGCCACGTGAAAATATTCACAATTATTGCCTAGTACTCTACTTCCATTACAACTCCCAGAAGTGTTTGAAATCTCATGATTTTTAACTTCTGGGATTTCATTACAAACATTATAAACACCTCAAGGCTTTTACATTACTCTAGAGAACCTCTGAAGGTTTTAGAGTAGAGGGAGAGATGTGACATTCTGTAGCTTTGGTGTTCCATAGTGTTGGGTGCCATGCTGCTCTTTGCATTTTTTTAAAAGCACAGTTTCACTGCTCTTTGAAATTTTATGAGCTGTTATGTCTACAAAGTGGGATTTGCTAAAGCTGCTCTGACCATTTCAGCAGCTACTTCAGTGAGTGCGTCTCTAAGGGCTGGACACCCCTGTTGCAGTTATGGTCTAGGTGGGCAGATGCAGGTTCCCTTCTGGTGGAACATTTAGAAGCTTGCCCTGGCTCCTGGCTGACTTCTCTTCCTTGGGGTTCACAAGGCATCAGGATGTCATGGAGAGTAATTTATCTGAGTGTTGCCTTCTCCTGCATTCAAATGGAGGTTTGGACTGTTTAGATTGTACTGAATCATCATAGTAAACTACAGTATAGTTCTCTGATTTAACGCTTTGATGTGTAGGGAACTGCCTGTCAGCCCAGTCATACCTGGACAGCATGGGCATTTGGCTACCCAGCGAAGAAATGGGCAGTGGGTATGTTTTAAATGTGCAGGGCTCATAACTTCACCTCACAGCATGTCTTGTCAAGTAGTTTTTCCTTAAAATCCTTACTCTGAAATGTGTAGAAGGTAGGTCTGCAGTTTGTCTTGGAAAGACATAGAAGTTTAAATTTAGTAATAAATGCGTACCGATTACTTAGCCGCACTGTTGTTAAAAGAAGATAGAAAATGACTTGATTAGTTCAGTTACCTGTTTCCTGGTTTAGTGTTACTTCTTGCTCAATACCCCAGAGCACTTCTGCCAAACTTGTGTCCTCCTTCCAAGATCAGTTAATTACTCATGAAATAGGTATGCAGCATATTTGATCTCTAACTCTCAAATGTCTTCTCTAGGATAATGGAAAAGTATGTATTGTGCTCCTGATGTGAAGTATGTGAGTATTTAGATGTTTACCAGCTGGTAAACAATTGAGACAGCTGAATAGGTGGTGATAAAGTATGACAGGTATTGGTGAGTCTGCTGAGTGGTATCAGATCAATACTTGGCTATACTGTTTGCACATCTGTAGTGGGTCTGGCTGAGCTGGTTTTCCACATAGCAGCAGTGTTTTGTGCTGGGAGCTAGAAGGGTGTTGATAACACACCGGTGTTGTGACTACACTGAGCAGTGCTCGCACAGCACCAAGGCTCTTCCCAACATTCACTCCCGCAGTGGAACANCGTCTTGGAGCCCTGCTTCCCAGGGAGTGGCCAAACATCGCCCACTGATGGGAAGTAGAGAATAAAACTTTGTTTTCCTTCACTTCCACGTGTGGATTTGCATAGCTTTGCTTCTATTATTATTAAACTGCTTTTTGTTTCTCATTTTATTTTCCTCCCCTTTCTTTTTGCTCTGCTGAGGAGGGAGAGGGGAAGGAAAGGGGGGATGACAGAATGGCTTGGTGGGCACCTGGCGCTCAGCCAAGGTTAACCCGCCACAACATCACAGACCCGTTCAAGATTTGTCATGAAATTGCTGTTGAGACTATGTAAAGTAAACACCAACTTTTCAGGCAGATGAGTCTTCCTTTTGACATCTTGGTATCGATGAGTTGTTCTATTATTATATTAAAAACGAAGAGCAAGTCTAACTTGATATAACAGTCATGAAACTTCCCCAAGTGTTCGTCTGTGAGAGGCATTCACATATTTTATTGCCAACTTGGTAACAGAACAGGTAAATGCTGACTGAAGGTGTCATTTTATTAAGTGCTATCCTCAGTGAGTATTTGTGATTGACCATTCTTGCAGCTGCATATACTGGAATTATTTTTAATAAGATGGGGAATTTTTTTTGAGCCTCTTCCTCTCTTTAGATATGTATTCTGTATATATTATCTGATTAGCATCAGTTCTCCGTACTGGGGTATGAGGAACCCATTCCAAGGAAATTCAATTTTTAGGGCAAGAGGAAAACACCTGACAACATAAATGAAAACCAGAAACTCTTTAAGTGTGTGAAACAAATTGCCTTTTACTAAGCTTCTCCCATTTTCTTTTTTCACAGTGCTTGCTTAATAATTTGTAATCAGTAATCTGCCTCCTGATCATTCTTTTTGTCTTAGATCTTCACCCTCTTTAAAACCATCCAAGGCTCAGTGACTACTGGGCATCTCTGTGGCAGCACTAGTAATATCATTTTGCCCTGGAGTTAGTGATTTTTACACCAAGCTCTCAAAAATCCTTCCAAAGAGTCTTTCAGAAGGGCCTTTTTTTATAGGTAGCAAACGAGATGTACAGAGAAGTGAAATGACATGGAGAAGATAATAGTACATTTATGCTTCCCATTTCCTTGTCTCATGCTGTGCTTACTCTGCATGATCTCTGCCTGACCTACAGGGCTTTGTTTCTTGGCTTAATTCATTGAGTTTGTGGCTGTGAGTATATTGCTTTGCTTTTATCTCATGTCTGCAAGCCACAACTCTTTATCTCCTGACTCAAAGCTGCAGGACTGAAGGCTAAAGCTGAATTTCTTTCTCCTCAGTGCTCTGATGCTTTGGAAAGAAAAATTGGCAGAGCTAAATAACTGTCAAGGAGAAAGAGCGAGACAAACAGCAAACCAGGATTTTCAAAATTGGCTAGTAATTTTAGGTGCACTGATTTTGGATGTACGGTTTGAGAAACAAAGATTCATGTACAGCCAGACCCCTGTAGTTTGGCAGTCAAATCCTTAGCATCTTTTGATAATCTCAGCTACCTTAGTATCTTTTTAGGTAACCTGATTTTAAACAGATTGCTAAAGTGAAATTTTATTAGCAAAGGTAATTGAAGTCTGTTGTAAATTATGGCTTTTTATTGTGTGTGTATTCTGGTCTTAACTGTATCAGGAAAAGCTAGCCTTCTAGAAAGGGTTATTACTTGGCTTCTGGCAAGCTAGCTTTTCATTTCTGATGTGTTTAACACCACTTCGAAGGGGTGGCTTTAAACAAAAGGCTCAGCTGCTCTTGGCTTTATTTTCAAACTGATGGGAGCTGCAAAGCTATGGCCACAAGCAGAGCTGGCTGGTGCTGGTTCAGAACAGGTAGCAAGGTGCCTCTCCTGGGAGCATTCTCCTAAGCAGCTCTGGGCTCCAAGGCCAGGCAGGTTTTGCAGGTGCAGAACTTGTTAGCCACAGCCTCGCTGCCTCTCTCCCCACTTCTGCCAAAGGGAGGGCTGCCTCAGAATCAGATTGCATCACTTCCAGGCAGAATGAGCAGTAAGGCAGCTTCCTGGGGCATCTTCTTCAGTTTTCCTTGTGCTTTTGAAACCTCTTGAGCTTGACTGTGTTTATATAGTCTGGAAATGGTAGTTGATGCATCATTTATATGTCTGAAGAAAAATAAATATTATTTTATAACCTCATTTGTGATGCATTTCCTTATCTTAAATTCTAATCAAGCAGTGTTTGCCTAGTTGTACGTATTCCTAAGAAAGCAAGAAGCTGAAATAAGTATTGCTTTTGTCCAAGAGTTGATTTATTAGTTTATGCTGCTCTGAATTTATGTTGAATTTTTAGGACACCTCCTCACATGTTACATTTCAGCAGCAGGAGTCAGTGACTGATTAGTATGCAGAGATCATTTTGGCCCTGGTCTTGCTTAATAGCGCTAACCCCAAAATAAAAAGTTAATTAGAGCAAGTAAAATTATTAAAAGTGCCTGTGTGATTTAAAAGCTGAAGTCTACATTTTCAAGAGAGTCTTAGGCATTTTGGAAACCTGATTAAATTGAAATCCTTTATGAGGTTACATGAAAATAGGACTTGGTCTTTAAATCACCTTGGTGATTTTGAAAATTTTACCCAGTGTCTTTCATTGTCTTCACACCATAAATGGTAATCCCTCACAGGTGAAATTGTCCTTATACCATTTATAACTATGGAGGAGTGCAAGGACATCATTACCAACAGTGTATATTTAGTTAAAATCCTTCAAAGAACCCAAGAGCTCTTCAGATAACAGTTTATTTTAAACTACCATTATAGTAACAGTTAGATGGAGACACGAGCTTTCTTTTTCTTTTTTTTTTTTCAAGTTCTTCACTGTCAGGAGAGACTGGTGGCTGCTTGTGTTATGGTAGAGGTTACATTTCATAGCCCAAACGCATAAATCTGATAGACACTGGCACCTAGTGCATCATGCCCTTAGGCAGAAGAAGAACAAGACAAGTTAGAGGGTTGCTGAGGGGAGTCAAAGCCTTTCCTCCAAGACTCCTTGCTCACATCAAGCACAGCAGTACTCAGATGCCCTTGTCCGCATACTGCCACATACATGTTGTCCACATTGGCCCACAGAAAACAAGTCAGGTGTCAGCCTGAATTCCAGGGAATAAAAGGTCCAAAAGAGGTCCAGTTGTGACTAACTGGGATTCTCATTAAATCCACACCAGCAAATCAAAGACTAAATGATCCTGGAGACCAATCTGTCTTTTCACCTACAGTGACTCTCTTCAAGGGGAATTGTCTGCCTAGGTTTAAATTAGTGTAAGAGATGCAAGAACATAGGCATTTTCTTTTGAAGGAAACTAATACACTGAATGGTATAATGAGTAATCTGCTGGCTGCCCTTGCTGAGGGGGATGAGATGCTGTGGCGGAGGATGAAGGAGCTATGAAGGACATGGGACCACTTCTAGTGAAGTACCTGAGAGATATCTCAAACCCTTTAAGTGTTTTGCTTATCTTCTGCAAAGCATCTTCAGATGCTTGCGATAGTTCAGGTAGTATTGAATTCGTATTCTGGTTTACGTGTTCTGTCTTGATAATGTAATAGGTATTTAATGCAGCTCTGCCTGTCTCCCTTTTTCTACTTGTCTAGAATATCCTTGGTATTTAAGACCAACCCTTATGTCAGCTTCTTTATTAAAGAATGTGCTGCAGAAATTATGCTAATTATGCTGGAGTGTAATTATAGGCTAAAAAGATTATTTCACAGTCAGAATTGAATTGTTGTAGATAAATGTGCATTAACTTAATAGTGTGCAGCTAATTAGTTTTCCTATTTACTCGTAGACGTTAAAAAAAAAGATGTAATCAGTTACACAAAAGCTTGAGAAATGAATATATTGCAAAGCCAATGGGAAGTGTACTCTGAATCTTTCGTTAATTATTGTTTTGCTGGATTTCCTATTCTGAAATTACAATGGACACAAGTAGCTAATTAACATACTTAACTTTATTTCTGCTTAAAATATATTTTGTACAAGTAAAATGTATTGTTGCGAGTTTGACAGCTACATATCTGTAATTCATAGCAAAATTGTTACAGCATCAGGGTGTCTTGTGCTCTCCATAAAATGTAAAATATTTTAGATCTCATTATGTATCAAATGAAGGTAGAGGCTTTATTTGCTGTGTGTATCTAACTCTTTTTTTGTATTCATTAGCAAGCTGAAATTTGTGTTTAGTATATTTCCTCCTTTAAAGGAGGAAAAAAACTACGCACTTACACACTGGACACGTATACACTAAATACCACTTATTATATTGCAGGTGCATAGTTGTGATAAAGTACTGAAAACCAAAGAACCCAGAATTACTTGACCCGCATCTGAAAGACTGAAAGCCTTGAGGAGTTTGCCAACAAACATATTATTTTGTATGTCCCAAAAATCCGCATGTTTGCTGTACGTCTCAGACATTCACAAGTGTGAAGAGAAGACTGCAGAACATTTCTCCTTATTGTAAATTACTATCAGCCTACATAGTGATTTCCCCACTAATAAATAACAGCAGATATAATATCCTCTGTTGCAGAACAGTCCCATGTCTTTTCCACACTGAGTTTTAATGAAATTGGATATCAGCTTCATTTTTATCAAGTTATATCAAGAACACCAGCTCCTATGTGAATGCATATTTGCCATTAGAAGAAAACTTATGAACAGCAACTATTGGCAGGGACCTCCCCTTGTTCAAAGAAGAGAGCTGAAAATATGTGGCCTTTGTTGTGTTTGAACTTGACTTTGAAATTTGCAGCAGCATTTTGAAATATTAATTTCAAAATCGTACAGATTTGTCCTAAAATTACTGAAAATGTGAAATTAAGAATGTGTAAGAAACAAATTTTTTCCGCTTGCAGACATCAGTGGCTGGGAAAAAAATCAAAGGTTGCTTTTGTATCGTGTGTGACAGGTGGTTGATTGCCAGCCTAGACACAGAGCTCATGTCTGTTCTGTGCAAGCATGCTCATATCTTCCGTAAAGCAGATTATGCTGTCCAGCCCTTGATCTGAGTGTATCTCAGGGGAGGAAAGGGAAGGAGATAAATGGTTATCGGAATGGGTTCAGTGTCTGTGAATGAGGGTTGACAGAGATGACTGGAACCACCTGTCATTACCATTTTCATCAGTCTTGCAGATGAGCCCACTGTTCATTTTTGGGAGCATGTTAGAGCAAAGGCCAATTTCTTAAGTGATAAGCTACTCAAAAGCAAGTAGATTCATGTAGGATACACATGCTACATGACTTGCGTGTACTGCAGAATCCATGCTTAAGTCTTTAACAACGGTTTAAAGTACTTTTAATTCTAAACATATCAGAAATCTACTTTATAAACAACTGTGATATCAGTTACTTAGTTGTATGTAACCATGGTCTGAGCTCGGTTGCTGCAGTCTCAGGCAATCATTCATGTTAGAGCTATAGGATGCAAATACTGCAGGTTTTTATAGCTGGAGTCGATGCTGTCAGCTGAGCATGTAGAGGACAGCTCCAAAGTCAGAGGGAGTGGTATTGTCCTTTCAGCTTACTGAGGAAATCTTGGGGGAAAAGGTTGCCTGAAGGCTGAAAAGGAATTAGCTCTGAGCTGAAAAAGGTGAAGGTGCGATTCACAGTCTGTACTTGTGGCCGTGGGCAGAGCACATTGCAGGTGTCACACAGCAGCTACGTTCTTGGATCAGTGAAGGTAATGGGCACTGGAACTCAGTGCATCAAATGAAAAATCCCACCCAGAACATGTTGTGTGGAAATTGAGTGCCAGACAACTAAGTACTGTACGAGTAACTCATCCCCCGGTAGGCAGCTGTACTTCCACAGGCTGAGGAAAGATTTTTGATAGGTTGAGGCGCGTCTCTTCCCTTCTCATGTTCAAGTTTCAAGGACCTCTGTAAGATATGGATTCTGATTTCTAAATGACAGATCCTTGGCAATATTTCTCCATTTGTTAATAAGGGCAATTGCCTTGAATCGGTAGCATGATTATTTTCTGCAGTAGATTTATTAGTTATATACAGAGTTTCACAGTGCAGCTGGAAACATTTCTATAGAAGTGCTATGCAGAACAGTCTGCAGCCTCATTCTTGGATTTCCAGGATAGAAAAGTCATGACCCAGTTGTGACCTGATGTGATGGCAACTAATGCAGGAGCTGGTTTTCCCCATTCCAACGATGTTTTTTTTCTGTGAGTTGCATTTTACTGAGGTAAAACTATAAATATACATGTGAGATGTCTATTTTATGTTTATTTAAAATCCGCAGCCTACTTCTGCACTAAACTCTTGAGTGTCTTCCATGTAAAGTAATTTTTCTCTGATTCAGCTTTTGCATTTTTTACTTTTATTTAGGTAAGACACTGTCCTTGGTCTGGTTTTGTTGCCAACACAGAAGTTGAGGGTTGTGGATTCTGTTTCCCTGATGTTGTAGAGCATTGTTGTAGAGTACTTCTGTTAGTCATATCTGTCCATTGACAAACTCGTCATTCTTCTGGTGGCGTTTGAGTCATTGTGGAGACTCCGTGGGTTACCCTGTGGCCCAGACAGAGAACAAAGAGGTTACCCAGCTAGAAACCATCCTTTTTCCATCTGTTTCCTCCTGCAAGTGCAGAAATACAGCCTTGTTTTCTGATTTAGTTCTCTGAAAAGTGGAATACGTACTATGCTTATGGGTGCTTTGAGTGGAATAGGACAAGATTGAAATAACCTCTTAGAAACAACAAAAAAAGCACCCCTTCTGAATGGGAATATGTGACAAACCTTTTTCTTTTTTTTTTTTTTTTTCAGTTTGTAAACTGGAACTGGTTTTAGCATCAACAAAATCTAAGACTGTTTAACATTTCCCTACAGGAGGCTGTCTTCAGCTTGAGCAGTGTGTGCTGCAGCATACTTACTAAGTAGCAGGAGACTTGGAGCCAGAAATGGGCTTTGATGGCTCAGGTCTCTTCTTGTCCTGTGCCTCCCTGAAATGCTGTCCAGATCCTTTGCATTTTTATATTCTTTAAAACCTTTTGCAGTCAGCTTAAAGGGAATCAGCATATTTGGTTCAGAGAGTTTAAAACTAGGGCTGAGGATTTAATAGTGGCTCTTATAACTTTTGCCAATTTTTTTTATTTTTCCCCTGTGAGAGAGGCATGTAAGTGCTGCCTCTCTTTACCCGTGCCTGACGTGGAGATGATGATATATATGTACTGCATTAGGAGAGCTCCCTAGAATTTCTATGGTGCTTTGAAGTCAATGAAAAGCATGTGTGGGATGTAACAATAGTAATTTGGGTGTCATTACTCATTACTGGTGGATATTTTTCCTTCTATCCAACAGCTTTCCATTTGAGCAATCTTTTAACAATTTGACTCTTGTTATTGATCCCATGAACTTTCTGTCTCCTAAGTGTCAAGTATATCTTGCATTATTGCGTTGTTTTGGTGGTTGTACATGGAGATGCATCAAGCCAGCATACAGGAGATCAGTTTTTTCATGCTTAATGAAAACTGAAATAGAGGCAGCAAAGAAAAGCCATTAGTCTGTATTTCCCATTGACAAGAAGATCAAATTCAAGTGTATTTATAGAATTGTACAGCTTGCAACTTTAATGAATAGAATTAGTTCCTCTGTTTCTCTAAAAGACTGAATAGGAGTCTACTTGTAAGAAAAGAAATTGAGAACAGTTTGGTTTTTTTCATTCAATATTAGAAATTTCTGTGGGGTTTTTCTCAGCTTGATGATTCAGGGCAAATTCTAGGTCTTATCAATTTGTATGATTTTTTGAGTAAACTTTAGGTTTTATTGTTGAATATTCATTATTTAAGCATCAAAAGAGTATCTACTCTGAAGAGTTTACTATGCTCAAGAAAACAGGGAGTGCTGCAAAGTGTTAAGTAGATAAGAACGGTGCCTGGGCACATATGTGTGAAGATAAGGTGGGAGTTGCTGCTACACAGCAACAAAGCGAGCCAATAGCGCATTTGATGGAGTAAATTACTATGGAATAAGATAGCACAAGATACTTGCGATTAATACTTTCTAATACTTCAGATGGACACCCTTTCCGTGCCCCCACTCCAGCTGTAAAAAGTGTTACTGCAGCTCGTGCTAAACTGCATGGGCTGTTGGTATTTCCTGTTGTCTGCTATTTGTATCCATAGAAAATACCCAGCTTCTGGTTGTAATGATCCCTGCCTTCCCATGGCAGTCTACAGGTTACCTAGATGACCTAGATGATGATCTGCCCAAGCTTTCTATTTGCAGATAGGAGGGAAACATCCAGTTTTATTGCTTTTTATTTTTCCTAACCAGAAAAAGCTTGACTTTCAGTCATCCCTGCTGGAAAAGGGTAGAAGCACTTCTCCTGTAACCACTATGCAACTCAGGAGATCTAGGGCCAGAAGTTTGATCAAGCAAAGAGGGCACCAGGGGAGACAATCTATGTGTTGTCACATCGGTTATTGTGAAACACGTTCTCCTTAATAACACAACATTAAAAGCTTTGACTAAAGAGAGATGAAGTGCTCCAAAACCTTTTGGGAACTCTTGTGGTGGTGGTGGTGATTTCAAAAACATGATGTGGACGCTCTGAGACTTTCAGGGAGTATTGTGTGTGCCAGCTTCCTCTTCTGCAGATGAGTGTGGTTTGAATTGTTACCATTGGTGCTGCTAGGCTAATGCTAAATAGTTCCTGCTGCTTTTTTTGCTCTCTTTTTTTTATAGCTGCAATAGCTAGGTGTTATGATGCATGTGAAGAAATAAAAGAAATGTCTTCCTTTCTGAAAGTGCTCCTCCTGTTTTCCAAGGAAAGTCAGGGTTTTGTGGAGTAATGTTTGTTCTCTAGAAAGCATGCATTTCTCCATAGCTAGGTGGGAGCAGGTCCTCAAAGGCTTTTTTCTCCTGGTCTTGAAATAGAGAAACATTTAAGAGCCTCTGAATGGGAAAACTAGTTCTAGAAAAGGAGTCTGTTTTGATTTACAGGTCTCCAGAGACAGAGAATCTATCAAACCTCAGAGAAGGGCATTAAAGTAAATGACTGTGTCTGACGAAGTTAAGTCAATGACAGAGTCAAGGCTGGAATCCCTTAGGTCTGCCTACTGTTTTAATCTCCTGTCTATGTTTCCACCTTTGGAAACATAGACCTGTGAGGAAAGCACATCTGTAACAGCTGTTCTGCCAGTGAACAACATTTCACAATTTCTGAAATCTTCCCTGTGAAGTGTGAACTCCTGTGGCTGGCGAGAAGCAAGTGTAAGCTGGTGTCTCAGGGAAGGGTTCATTTGGCATATTTTCACACCTGCAATGTATGAAACTGCTGTGAGGCTCTTCTGTAGTAGGGGGTCAGAAAAATGTTATGCTTTTCAGGGAGAAAGAAGCTAAATTAGGCAGCTTATAGACATCCTGATAGCTTACCTAGTTTGCCTCTTACTCGCTTTTGCAGAAGCAGTCTCTCTATATGCAAATGCCTACAGAGGAAGAGATAAAACAAGATTTTCAAGACTGTTTCAGTTCAACAGCCCCAAAGACAAATGCCACTTTCTAACAGAAAAACAAACAAACAAAAAAACCCAACAAAGCAAAACACTAAACAAACTAAATAGTACAAATTGCAAAATTAAAGGTATGCTGAAACACCGAAGTCCTGAATTTTTCTCTCTTTCCAACCCCACGGTCTAGAGGAGAGATAACATTATACCAGTTACAACAAGATATGGCTACCTCTGCACACAGGCAACTTTTTTCTTAAAAGCTTCTTCACTAGGAGTGAGGGAACTAAATATTTATAGATCAGTACTGATTATTTCATAAAGATTCATAAATAGGTTTCAATTTAAAAGGCATTTGTAAATGAAATCAAGGTAGCCTGAAGCAGATAATACTTATACCTCTGAATGTAATCGTGTTGTATTGGAGGCGGTAACCTAGAGCTGTAAATAGTAGCACGTGGGCCAGTGTCATTAGATAATCTTTGCTCAACTATATAATCTTTAAAATCTTTTCCCCTTGAAAACGTTCAAGAAATATATGGACGGTTCAGCTCCAGCCCGGTTTTGTTATGTTGAAGTAGTTCTCGTCTTGCCTCATCACAAGCTCAGTTCTTACAATTCTTTTATTTTAAAATCTAAACCACAGGTAGTAACATAAAAACAGAAAACTGATGTCTTATCGTGGAATATATAACGGATACAAAGGCAGGACTGCGGGAGGTTGTATTGGTGATTGTACAGATCAGTCTTGGTCCTTTGCAGTGTCAGGGAGGTGGTTTTTTGAGGTGCTGGAATAGCCCAGAGATCTCAGGTTTATGGTTCTGTTAAAGACCTGGGACATACTGGGCACACTGAAGAGGCTGTTGCTACCATTTTTTAATGTTACAAAGTCATTTGGCAAGCACACCATGCTAACAGTAGCAGCTCCTCAGAAAGTGTTAACTCCTTTAGAGGAAGAAACAAATGGTGAAGATTTGTAAGATTCAAGAATTGCGGGTTTGGGGAGCTGTTCACGTTTACTCTGATTGTGTGACCCTGGATGCGTTTGCATCAGTCACACAAAGCACCCCGCACAGGCTGCAGCTTTCAGGTTGGAATCATCAATAATGCGGCTGGATTTCTTTGTTTCATTGGAACATAGATTTTTATTCATAGAAGATACATCTACAGCGCCTTTTCTCTGTCCTTACTTCTGGTTCTTGCAAATTTAGCCTAAACTTTGTCAAATTATTTTGTTCCTAAGTGTTGCAGTAGTCTGAGTTTGGTTTAGCTTTCTTGAACAGATGAAACAGAAGTACAGGGAGCTCTCTGCTGAGAAGGGTGCATTGCTGCCCTAAGGGGTTTGTATTAGGCCCAAACTTGCTGTTACTACATCTTGTGGATATATGTTGTTCCTGTCATGGTGGGGCTGAAGAAAGCAAGTTGCTTGTTGCTGTACAGTGCCTTGGCCAAGTTTGACTAGAGAACAAACAATGGTGAAGGATTTTGAGGATTTTCCAAGGTGAGTAAAACAGAGGTTGACATCTCTATATTTTATTTCCTAAAATTGTGTGCTAAAGGTACCCAATATTCATGTGTTACATTTTCAAAGTAAATATGTAGTTCTGCCTCCTCTTATGCTGTAGCAGGTCATTCGGAGTGGGCTGACAATCTGTATGCATATACATGTGCTTTCCTATGGTGAAATATGTTTGAAAAAGGGAAAATATTGTAAGGGAATGCTTCAAATTTAACTCCCAATAAATTAAGTGTAATGAGTTGAATTCATTTTTGTTTGGCCAACTGTTATAGATTCACTGACAGGAAAGGAGGGAGTGAGCTGTTAGATGGCTTCTTCCTCTTTAGATCATAATCCTTGTCTGTGGATTATGTTTAAGTATTTCTGATTTTTTTTTTAAACAGTTAAGTTTAACATCATGTCTTTGCTCTTTTTAAACATACTAAGGCAAAGTTCTTTGAGAGTGATCCCTGTAGTATTAGCATATTCCCTTCCAAGTATTTTTAACAGAAATAAATTTCTGCCTTTAAACATGGGAGTAGTTAGTTCTTCGATCTTCTCTTAGCTCTTTTTTGGTTTTCCTTCTGTTTGATCCTTTGCTACATGTAGTTTGTTTTTTACTAGTAATATCAGAAAACCATTCTCACAGCTCTCCTCTCAGAAATTAGGTGAAAGAGATTTTCAGGCTTTTATTTATTGAAGTTTTGGAAGGGGAGGAAAAAAAGAAGCAGAAGACAGTCTGTCTCACGCACACAAACATATTAAGACAGGCGGGCACACACAGACCAGTTTGGTTTAAACATACAGCTTTGTAATATATCTAAAAATTGTGCATTCTCTTTCTTTGATAAATACTTGGTGGTAGTTCTGTCTTTGTCAAGCATATGGTTCTTCATAGCAGGCGTCTCCACAGTGCTGCCTGTGGGGAATGCTGCTGAGACAGGAATAGCTCTGGGTGTCCGTGCTTGCCTGTGCCAACTGCTTGATCAGATGTGAATGTTCTGCTCTAATAATGTAAATTAGAAATAAGATACCAGGCTCTCGTGAGATTCACTGTGACCAATGGATGGAGAGTAGACAGAGCCACCCACACCTGCTTCTCCAGTGCTGTGCAGAAGCGATGGTATCTTTAGTTACCAGCTGGACACCTGCACTTTTAAAACTTACTTTGTAGCTTTTTAAAAATCAATGCAGATATAGATGTAACAGGAATTTTGGGTTTGTCATCAGTGTTTGCAGCAGCAGCAGCAGAAAATTCTGGCGTAGTTCAAGCAACTGTTCAGGAGCAGTACATGCTCTGTATTCAGCAGCACCTTTAAGTGATCCCACATAGCCAGTGCACTCAGCTGTGTTAGTTACAATCTCTTTGAAATCTGCATTTCCTTTACTTTCCGACATGTGTATGTGATACGATGGCAGGAATGGGAGTTGGTTTTGATGCAATACTTGCAGTACCAGAGTCACCCTGATTTCTTGATGCTACTGCTTCTGCTGCTCAGTTTCAGAGTAGTGTCTCATATCCACCTCCTTGATTCTCTTCAGTTGTTCACAGATAAGATATAGCCTATTGGGATAGCCTAGGCATACTGGTATTGCCAGCTTTTGATGTAGCTCAGTGTTCCCCTTTGGGTCCTCTTCCAGCCCTGAAACAGTAGCCTGCTGTAATCTATGGAACATCTGCCTTAGTTGTCACTTCAAGCTAAAACCTTCTGCAGGATTTGAAATGAGATCAATCCTATGTTCCTAGAGCACAGCTTCCATTAAAGAAAGAAGGTGGAACACCTTGGCATGCTTTGGTGAGGACGCATTCTAGAAGTAATGCACTTTTACAACCTGCTGAAATACTTGGAGTGTACGGCAAATGCTGCTTTCCAGCCAAAGTTCTTGCACGGCTGTGATTGTTTTGTGGAAAAACCCGCACCACCAGCAGAGGCCTTTAGCTGACCTGAACAGCTTACTGTTGGTATTCCATGGGAAATGTAGGCGATAGGGGAAGATCTTGCATGGACAGAAGCTAGCTTACTCTTCTTTTTTTGATCAACTACACAGATACTTTGTTAACATTCTCAAAAATCACATGCCATGCACCTCCTCAGATTTACTCCAGCCTTCTGGTTTGCTTCACCATCTGTGTGGATTGTTTCCCTCAGATTTTGTAAGCATGGGGATGTTAATACAGGGCACAGGCTTAGCTAGTATTTGTTTAGGGTATTCACCACAGTTCCAATTTTTGCTTGATTCTACTTTATAACTTTACTAGAGATTAGATCCTCAAATGTTGCCAGTTTAACTAATTTCCATGTGGCACAATATCAGGTGTTTCACAGAAGTGGGGGTACGTTTGGATTTCGTTATCTTTCTCCCTTCCTTTAGTCTGACACTTCTTCACTTACTGACCCTACTACTGCTTTTTGTTGGTAGGCAGTAAAAGATATTTTGCTATCTGTTTTCGGTTAACTTTCCAGAGTGCAATCCAGTTTATTCTGGCTCTTGACTTCTATAACATACCTTCTTTCCCTACTAGTTTGGTTTTTTTTTCTCTTACTTTTTGTTTGGCTCTCTATTTTAATATGTGCATTTTGTCATATAGGTATGCTTGGAGCCATGGTCTGAAAGTTCTCCACATCTGTGCAAAATGTTCCGGATAGTTTTGTACCTTTGTCTTCAAGAAATTCTATCCCTCCTCCCTCCTCAAGACCTCTGCCAGTTGGCTTCATTAAGTAGCTTTCTAACTTTTCATAATTAAGCCAAACTAAAAAAAAAAATCAATATTTAAATGTTTCAAGTAAATGTTAATAGAGCCACAAGCATGCTATTCTTAAAAAAAAAAAATTCCTCTCTCTAGCTCACTTTTTTTTCCACCTGTAAGAGAGTTGGGTAAAACAAATGAAAAATTTAAACCCCTGGAAACTAGTCCCTCTTGCCCTCAAGGCTGCTAAAATTATCACAATTATTCAAGCAACCTTAACTGTTGACAGAAGTTTTTGTTTGTTTTATAAAGTTACTGTGTTTCATTTAGAAACTACTAAAAATATAATCATCTTAGAGACCATCTGTTTGAAATGACAGTGCATACTGGGGCTAAATTTTTAAACTTTTTCCCAGCTTAGTTCATTCTCTCCTAAAACTGGTTACATGACAAACTCAGTATTCAGAGTTTCTTCTCTGAATTAATCTTCTACTTGTGTCCAATGTGCTCACAACCATTTTCAACAAGTATTCATACATCCCTTATTTGCTGAATTTTCTTTTGGGAGATGAGAGGAGAAAAGTCTGCACAGCCTTGTTTTCATATGTAAATACCACATCAAGACTGCAGGTCCATCAGAAAAGTAACTGTACCTTTGATGAAGGGACCTTTTCCTTTTGCCCCAGATTGCCTCTTCTGGCCTGGATTCCAGGACAAAAGGAAGAAGAACCTGAGCTGGTTGTCAGGGTCCAGGGTCTACTACTGCACATAACAGGCTTTTGGGTTGGTTATTTTCTGTTCACGTAATACGCATATTATGAAGGAGGAAATTTCCTCTTGGGAGAGAATTTGGTGATAGAAGTTCCAGCACTTGGAATTATAGTTATTTGGTGTAAAACAACTCATTTCAAATGTTCCCCCTTGTTGTGTTTTCATACAAGCTGTATTCTTCTGGTCATACAAGCTGGTATTTTTTTATCCTCTCCAAAATACCAACACCTGCACTTGGCATCCAGGATTGAAGGTGAGAATAAATTGTAAATGGAGGTAGGATAATTAATTTTCCCCAGTAAGGCTGGTGGTTTTGGTTTTGAATTTTTTTTTTAATCTAAACAAATTCTCTTGGAGATATGTTTGGTTGGCCAAGAGCCATGTATATAGGAGGCAGGTCTAATACATTTGAAGAACCTGTTAACAAGTGTTAACATGGTTAACTGGTAGAAACAAATAAAGAGGAATCTACCATGTAAAATAACATTGTTTCTATCACCTCTGTCAATTTATGATTTGTCTATGTTTTTTGTACTACCCATTCTTAGGCCGAAATAAGTGTTTAACCAAAGAATCACTTCCTTTTCACCTGTTAACAGAGTCACAGCTGGTGCACACAGCAGATGTGGTGTTTGTCGTCTTCGGCTGCTGAGGTTCTAGGCTTCCATGATGCCTTTCACAATGTTGTCCGACATTTCAAAATATCAGTTCAATGAACATATGCAAAAGGTCTCTTGTAGAAGCTTCCCAACAGTCTGTATCATCTAAGGATTCATTGGAATAGTCCATATGTGATTTATTATTACATCTTTATGGTTTCTTTATATTAAACACTTAATGTAAAATTTAATATTCATGTGTTAACATCTGTTTTATCAGAAGTAAATAGCCGATGAGATTCTGAGTGTATTTATTTATGTCTCCTATTTATATTCTGGATCTTCATAAAGATACAACTGTAATGACAACTCTTAATCTGGCAAACCTCCTGTATGAGAAGAGAACAGAAAATACCTCTGTTCTATAGTAATTCATTATTACTGTAAAATTAGTCTTCTATCAATGAAATGTCCTTAAGAATTGTTGTACTTAAAATGTGAGATGTCTGACATTACTTGAGACAGACTGCAGAGCTACTGTGAATTCCCCCAGTGTCATACACTTGACCTCAGTGCAGCTCAATCTGTATAATTTGGGAAGGAAACTAATGATAAGGAATAATTTTTAAAATATTATAGCTGGACCCCGCAACAGCTCTTGTGAGGTTTTTTGGCAATGCACCCCTGGTGATCATGGTAACTGCAACAGAGAACCTACAAACTTCTTCACAAGTCACCTCTTTCCCCTAATTTCCCTCTTATTACCTTGTACATGTAGCATTAGATGGAAGATGGTAAAAATATTGATATGGCACAAAAATCAGCTCTTAGGGAAAAGGCATGTGAGAATTATGTATCTCATGCAGAGTGGCTGTGTACATACCTGGCTCACAGGACACAAAGTCCAAGGCCATTTTCATGAATGATTTTACCCCTAAACACAGAGGGGAAGATATATATACCTGCTGGGGCTTGTTCCTTACACTTGGATTCAGTTGTTTCATTTGATGCCGACGATGTTTCGTGCTTTGTAGGGTTAAAGTAAAGAGCAAAGACATGAGTCTTTGTATTTGTCGAGCTGTTTTAGATGCAGTAGTATGAATGAAGATTTAAAATTAATCCAATGTGTGTGTATTGTAGAATTGTAAAACTACAGAATCACAGAGGGCTGAGGTTGGAAGGGACCTCAGGAGTCATCTGGCCCAACCCCCTGCTCAAGTAGGGCCAGAACTGTATAATAATTTTACACTGAGCATGGAAAAAATAAACCAAAGGACAAAAGAGGTCATTTATGTGATTTATTTTTATGATATAAATGATCATAGCCGTTTATATCAAATAAAGATTGCATTCAGTAAAGAGGACTTTTTGAGAAGCTAGCATTTCATAGTAATCCACTTGTGGTTCTGATTCTAGCCTGCATATTTTAATGAGAGAAAGTGTAACGGTATGGGCATGAATTTCCTTTCTTTTCTTATATTAAGATTTCATATAGCCATTTTTATTTAGGAAACTTTAGCAGTTAGAGACCTAATTCCAAACGTATTTACTCTAATTATACTTCACATAACTTTTTTTTTCAGAGAGGTACCGCTGAAAATGAAAAATAACTTCATCATTTATTTAATGTTTGCTTTGAAAATAATGGGAAAAAGGCCCAAGATTTTACTTAGACATGTCTGACTTCTTTGTTGACTCAACTGTTGCCACATTTATCCACTAATTGCAGATTTTTTAATTAATCTTTCTTGTTTTTTTTTTTTGCACAGAGAGTTCGGATGGCGAGACCCAGAGCTTCCAGAAGTTATACAGATGTTACAACATCAATTTCCCTCAGTACAGTCCAATGCTGCAGCCTACTTACAACACCTCTGTTTCGGAGACAATAAAATAAAAGCCGAGGTAAGATTTATAAACCCTTTTTTCAGCAGTGATGCTGTCTGCCATTTGTCATCATCAGTTATTTATATGTCCTTTAAAAAGCGTTACAAGAAAAATCATGTATGGATGTCTGGACCCATTTTACTCCAGCTTTCACTCCAGTCATTTGTTACCGTTAGAGAAATCAAAAAAATGCGTAAAATATTATCACTCATGCTTTTTTTGTTTGGGTTTGAATATTTTGATTGCATACAATTTAAACGCTATCAGTAGTTGTTCAGCGAACAACTAATGGTACAGTCTTAATCTCACTGAAGCATATGGGCATTTCCTTAGAATTTTCAGAGAGATGTTTGGATACTAAATACAAGCACAGAAGGTTAAAATTAAACAAAAGGATTCCGAATCAAAGCCTGCTTTAATGTGTAAGTGTGTGAATAGAGCTTAGTTTCACTGGGTTTGCAGCTTGAACTTTGATCGTTGGTCTATGATCTTGAAATTCAGAGCAGACTGTATCTAAAATGTAATTCAGACAGCAATATAGACTTGGTTCTTCACCTGTAGCTGATCAGCACTTTCTGTTTGCTTGTTCCCTGTGGTTAATAGGACCAGTTCAGCTTTTGGCACAAGTTGAAACAGAAGGCAGGCAGCTCTGAGGGATCTGACAAACACACAGGAGTCAATTAAAATTGAATGAGTGAAGCTGTTACCAGCCCCAGCTGCCTCCCCTGGCCCTCTCAGAGATACTGCTAATCAGGGACATGTGGTGCACACATAAATCTGTGCCTGTACTGGCATCTTTTAGCCTGGCCTGTAAAGGTAAACTTGAGATCAAGATCTGCATTTGCTTATTTGTCAGAACTGTACCGTGGTGCTGGCTTGCTAGTGCTTCATTACCCCGATCCTCCTCAGCTCATACCTCTCCATGGGTCTGTCTTACAACAGCGTTCCCTTCTAAGCTCTTTCAAGCTGAGGAAATTCCCTGAGGTGTGTTATCTACTAGCACTGGTAGGACTGCCCTGGTTGGGTACATCACCTCAAAACATCTTAGAAAAAAAATTACATGAATGTTGAAATGAAGAGTGTTTGTGCACTGTCACAGGTATTGCTGAAAATTTTAACTGCACACTCTCCCCATAGTCTTTTATCATCCTTACTCACAAGTTAGTTTTTCAGTAAAAGAATTGATTAATCTCTGAGAAAGACAGTTAAATGATTAGAGCAATTTAGTCATTGTACAATCTGTACTGCTTCCTGTTAGTCATAGATTGAGAGCCCTTAGGTAGCTACCACATTTGAGGGAAGAAGTTGGTTTGATTTTTGTGACTAACCATTTAGGGAAAAAGAAGGATGATTGTTGTTGATCTAACCTATCCCACTAGGACATCAGCCTTTGTAAGCCTCAGGCTTACGAGCTGGAAGGGTAAAGGTAAGTCTATGAAACAGCAGAGCACTTGGCAGCTCCCTGAGCTCTGAAAGAGGATAACAGAAAAGATGAGTATTTCTCTCTTTCACGTGTTATTATTCAGGGCTTTGATATATTCCTCCCTCCATAATATGTAAACTGCCTTTAGAAGCAAGCCAAAATAGTTTTCTTTGTTTGTTTGTTTGTTTGTTTGTTTGTTTGAACAGTCCACCTGAGAATATGCTTTCAAACTTCCGGTACACTGGATTTTTCTAAGACAAAAAATGAGATATGTTTTGTACTTTTCTAATGCTTTGTGAACCGTTTTAGACTACAGCATCCAACATGAACAAACTACCTCAATCGGTATCTATCTATCTATCTACCAACCAACCTGTATTATTTAATGACACGTCCTGTTATGTGGAGGCCATGATTCAGCAAAACACTGAAACAGTTTCTGTGTTTGTTTACTGGAATCAGCATCTATCCAAAGGGCTTGGTAGCGTGCTTAGGGTCTGCTTGAGCTCTGCATTGAATAAGAATTTATTGAACCTTTTGTGTGAGGAGTTTAAAATCCTGTTGATAGGAGGTTATCACAGCAGATATCCGAGATTTTTACTAGGCTTATGTCCAGCCACAGGAATTCAAGTGGTGCTGTTAAACCTGCCTGGGACAACTCATGTGCTAACTGTGAAGGATGGATCTGAATTATGAATTGAACTAACACCTAAAGAGTAGGAACTGATATCAAAATTCACTCTTCTGCAAAGTATTTGTGTTACAGTTGTGTTTTGTGGCCAGTTCTTCTCTGTCTGAGAATGGCCACACTTAACATCCAGTTCCTTCTTTGTGGAAAGCAGCATGCTGGTCCTGCCACGTGCAGTCTCAGGGAAACGCGCCAGCTCTGACACAAGGTGCATTGAAAAGAGGCACCAGGACACATCCTAATTTTGATCTTCTTTGCAACCTCTTGTCAAATTAGTAATTATGAATTTTGGAAGTCCAGGTGTAAGTTTGAGATTACAAAGCTAAAAAATTTCAGATCTTTTGAAGCACAGAAAACTGCGGATTTTTTACCAAATGCCTGGCTTCAACATAACAAGTGACTTCGGCCAAAGAAAGAAAACTGTCTTGGAGGTCTTTCAAACCCTGGAAAAGGACAAACATGGGAATGTGCAAGTTACAAAAACTGCTGGTATTTCATAAGCCCAACAGTCACTGAGGAAAAAGTAAATTGAATTTACTAAGTAATTTGTTAAGTGTCAATGTCTAACATGCACTTGAAAATATAAACAAACACACAGAATGAATATTATGCAACAATTTAGTTTATTTACTGATTGCATTGAATTTGAAATGTAATGCAGTTGTTAAAGCTTCAACTCTGGAGTTACCTGACAGAAAAAAAGTAACGTTCATTTACCTTTATCGCTAATGAGCATCAAATTGTCACACTGCAATTAATGGCTATTTTGCCCGGAGTTTCTGGAAGTAACTATTCTGAATATTTTTTATTATTTTTTTAAGCATGATTTATGCTATATTGCCTACCAAAAAGATGATTGATGATCTGTCCCCTGAACCTGACCATTCTTTCAGTCTTCAAGGGTCAACTGGAATTTAAACAGAAATAGAAAATAGCAGCTATGACTACATGCATTTCTGAAATTCTCAACACCTTTTGTGGCTTTGCCATTATGTTCCTCTCTGCTAAAATATTTTAATTTCTGTGGGTGAAGTGTAGGACACTGCCCCTTGCTGCTTCTGTGCTTCCCAAGAAAAGGAAGTGGAAATACTCTATAGAAGAGAGCTATTAAAAAGAAATTCAGTCAAAAATGTTGGAAGTATGGTTAGGGAAACAAGAAATCTTTTTCCCTTCATGACCATGTTCTTTATGGTAGGTGTTATTTCTAAGTGTTGATCGAGGTGTACTTCTGGATGTGATTATGTCATTCTAAATGCATCTTTATTGCTACATAAGCCTAAACGCCCTGTGATGTGGTAATGAGGTCTGCAAATGCCCATCTCTAACTTAGAGAACTTTCAAACAAAGTTGGTAACTGTTTATGTGAAGATGCACCAGGCTTGCTACTTATGCATCAGAATTCATTTACATTTTCACAAGAAAACTTCTGGGGTGAATTAGGTTTTATATTTCTGGTAGAATTTTTATTTTTCTCCTTCCAGCCTTAAAGATACCAGCACAAGGATAGGTAAATGCAGTAAGTACTGACCACTGATAAAGATAGTGGTATTGCTTGCAGATGCTGCCACATCTCTGCTGCTCAAAACTGTTCAGTGCTAGTCTGTATTTAAAAGTATGATTGTAACTGCTGCTCTTACCTGCAAGTTTTCTACAACTGCTACTTCTGAGTCTCCTTAGATATTGCTGCCTGCGAGGCAGGCACTACATCTGCTGTCGGCAGCGTTTCTCATTCTCTACCTTTTATGCCCTGTGCTAGGTGCTTAGGAGGTGCAGCAGACATTAGAATGGAGCTGAAGAAATTGGACTGGTTTTGCTAATGTCTGATAATTGGGTTTTTCATCTCCTGTTGAGCAGTGACCAATCCTTGCTGAAGATCTCACATATGTGAAAGGGGGCATAGGGAGTCAGAAGTGTTAAAGGTTGTAAAAATTACCAGGCAGCCCATTACAATTAGGCATAAGAAACCTGAAATTCAGAAACTCAGAATACTTTAGCAATCCATTGTGTAAATTATTCTGTAACTGATGACAGCAAAGAATGCAACTATAAAGCAAAAGGAAAGGAGGGAAGAAGTTTTGATCAGATATTTGAAAGCAAATAAAAAGTTGATCAGGCAGAAGAGCACAAGAAGGCTCTTTCAGATGGCATTTTCTCCTTAGGAGAGGGCTTTTACACCAACAGTGGAGAGATTGTGAGCAGAGCCAGAGTAGCTGGTCCTAGATGCCAAGAAGGAACAGACAAGGGTTATAGCTAGAGAAAAAGGTTTTAAAATACTCAATAGAGAACATTTCTTTAAAAGAGCATGTTCTCTTAAACACGGGATTCATTCTTCTACAGCAATTTTTCTTCCTATAATGACAGCTTACTCCTTTGTATAAGGTCACGATATAAAAGAATTAAATTGTGCAGTTTCACACGCCAACACCATTTTACTCTCGTGGAATATGGCAGCCTGCCATCAGCTGCAAAGGTGTAACGGGTCACTCAGGGGTTTTGGCAACAATAGCTCCTTTCTGCAAGCTAGGAAATTAATTTTTGCCATCAAAGCTAAAACACTTGAGGTTCTCTGCTCAGGAGAGTTGTGCAGAGCTGCCAAATAAAAGAACAGTAACTACTGAACTGTCCTGCCTGAAGCCTTCCCATGCATCCTTAATAAACATCACGGGACCAGACAGCTTCCTCTTTATCTTAGAGAGCATTCCCACCTTCAGAAGAAAAGCATCAGTCCAGACATTATTGCATGGAGTTCTAAGAACTGGGTGATTGCATGCCGAAAGCTTTCACTTTCCCAACTTGCTCAAAACCATCATTCACATCCATTTTGTCAGTAAACTTAAAGTGTTTCTGCATCTTTCTGTGAGTTCTTCAGAGTGTGCCCTTTCAGCCCAGTACCGCCAGTCTGTCACATTTCAGGCAGTGGGCATAGACTATATTAATCTCTTGTTTATCTTCATTATAATTCACGTTATTACAGTGTTGTAATAAATTTGATGTCATCCATGGTACTACTAGATCCACGATCATCAAGGATATGTACATGCCTGTTTCTAGCAGAGCTTTCTTCCAGGGAATACTTAATATGGGGTGATGGAGAGAAAGTCCGGAATGTTGCTTTTAGACCTGCTGGCTAACACTGACAGAATTCCGCACTCCATAATGTTTGAAAGATCCAGAAGGGGTGTTGGAGATGCTCTCATCATCTTTGAAGGATATTTAGATTTTTGTCTCTACAGTGTCCTGCCAGATTCCTCTCTTTTTCCATATATCTTTATTTTCCTATGGGTTTGAAGAAGAATCATAGTTTTGGATTCACCTTCCCATAGCCTTCCTCTTCTCTCTTTCTTTTTTCCTCTAAAATCTCTTCAATTAAAGGCTGGAATTTGGCTTGTCTGGTGATGATACTGTCAGCTTTCCATTAAAGACATTATGTAAACTCCCATAATCCCAGCATGCAAGGTGATATAGACATGATATTTAATTTAAATTAATGAAGTATCTCATAGGTGATGCTAAAAAGTAATGTAAAAATTGCAGAGAGACTCTAAAACATCTGTTGAGAGTGCATTTTAGTGCAGACAGTAGCTGTGTACTTTTGGAGAAAGTATACTTCCCTGTTCAGCTATAAACATTTTATTAGCACTTTGATAACCATAATTTTCATATGTTAAACATCTGTGTGGGTAAAATCTCACAGTCTGAGAAATATTTTCCTGACTTGTTTCACAAGGAATTTACTATTTTAGTGGTGATTGTTCATATCAAGGGGTGCTTGCCTGCACCTGATTCCCGGCGTGAGCACCGAGATGTTCATGCTTCTGCTTACCTACGTTTAGAGTACAGAGTGGTTGGGGTCTATCTCCCCATCACCCGGAGCAGTGGTATTCACCTGTGCAAGTAATTGTCAAACAATGCCTTTCAAATACACTTTCTGTGTAGTTTTTTACTGGTAGAAATTACTCTAATGAAGTAAAGAAGCGCCCAGTGACATTGACAGAAACAGCCTTTGCATAAGAATTTAGGTTTTTTAATTTTGTAAAGCCTCATTAATGATGATTTTACAGGCCTTAACTGTCAGGTTCTTACTGGCCTCTAGTCTGTTTTCTAAGAAGTCAATCAACAGGCACTGTGTTGTTTTGCAATATAGACTGGGGTTTCTTACTGTTGATTATTCATATACAAAATGCTGGTTTTTATTTTACTCTCAAGAGTATTTTTGGAAATGAGTCTTTGATTTGTCTTTTGTAAATTGTCTTCGTTTGCATTATCAGAATAGTTTTTCCAACGAGATGTTCACCTCCTTGCACCTTGTCATTCTAGGATATGATTTTACACTGAAAGAAAGTTAGGTGTAACTTCCATGTACAGCCATCAACAGGACCAGAGAGTCTTACTCTTCACAGTAAGAAAAAGTATACAGATAGCTTTATGATTACTTCATATCCCATTACATTCAAGATTTTTATTCTTTAGCGTGAGGAATGCTATTTTTCTTTACTTCTCAAGGCTTATTTAACTTTTTTGTGTTATTTTTGCAAAGAGCTTTGGAAATGCTGGTACCTGAAGAATATATTTCAATCAACAGAGGCTGCACTGTTACAGTATCTGTGTGTACTGCATATAGTTTACATGAGAGGTAACTGCAAAGTGTAAACTAACTAACCTGTAATTATTAAATGAGACTTGGTCAACTGGGAGAATGATATTAATTACAAAACCAAATTGTGACAAGAACAGTTAATTTGATCAATTTCAGTGTCTGGTTTTTTTAGCTTTCTCTAGTGTACCAATGACTCAAATCCACTCTATTAAAGAATTACCTGTTTACATTTCATTGTAGCCAGAGAAGAGAAAGATGAAGCAAATATGTGAAGATGTGATATATGATGAATAGATTAAATAAAAGCTGTGTACCTGAATACTTGACTAATTTTCAAGCCCTAGGTCCATTTTTAGCCCTGCATGACCATGAGCTCTCCTGTAAAGTGGAGGTGATAATTTTATTCTACTTTGATTTCCTTTTATTCTTAACAAGGATGATAGGTTGGCTACAACGCATCAGTATGAACACCTGTGCCGCTTCAGCCAGAAAATGTTTGTGAGGGCTGTCCCTCTTTGCTTTAATTCTGGGTGCTTTTATGATATACTTAAATGATGCCAAAATTGCCAAACCCTGCTCTTTGACTTGAGCTTCCATGAGAGCAGACGTGTGCCCTGGCTGAGCAGTGAGTGAGCATGGGAGAGGATTGTCCCGGGCATCCGTTGTAGGGCTCTCGGGTACTTATTGTTTCATCAGCAGCTGCTTCAGGAGGTGTAAAGCTGCCCAAAGGAGACAGCAGTGGTTCATGCTCTGCAGGGCTGGATACGTGAGAGTGGATACTCACTGGTGACAGGCTCTCATATGGTGTCCTAAATCACTGCGTTCTGCCATCCCTCAGGTTGAGAGGGGAGGGTGCGAGGTGGGGGCCCTTCTGTCTCTAGTTTGCCTGGCGCCAAGTATCTCGTGGCATACTTACGATAACATTAATTTGGAGTGTGATATAGGATCTGAAGACATTTTTTCCCCTATCCTGTTCGTAAAACAGAACCTTGTAAAGGCTGAAGGATAAATCCTCTGTTTGACAGATCTATAGAAACAAAGCCCTTTTTTTCCCCATGATCAAGATCTCAGCACTCTAATATAGTAACTATGGCCTATCTCACCTTTCTATGGGAGATTTTTTGAAAGCAACCTTTGTTTTCTGCTATTGCTGCTGGTTTGTTGTTTTTTGTTTTTTTTTTTAAATCGGCCCCATTTTATCCCATCTTCAGACCTCTGTAACCTCTCGCAATCTCTCTGCTCCCTTCCATTTTATTTATTCCATCGGTCAGTGGCTTGAGATGTATTTCTGTGTTAAGGCAGGCAGGTGTAAGTAGCCTGTTTCTGCACTTCAAGACCTTCCCTATTGACAGGTGTGCAAGAGAGTATATTCAATAGCGTTCCAGTAACTACTTTGGTAGTTTGTGCTAGCTTGAAGTGTCTAATACTTCTCTTTTGGATGTCTCTTTATGCAATCTCCATGATACCCTCTCTCCTCCTTTAGTTTGAATTCTGTGAATCAAAGAAGCGCTAATTCATTGCCTATAATACATGACCATGGCTGAACATATTGGCCCTTTAATACTTACTAAAACAGATGAGGCAGAAATGGCTGCATTGGTCTTGACGCAGTGGTCTATGTTAACACTGTTGTTAAGACCACTTACACTCTTAATGGTCCTAAAACATTAGTATTTAGAGTAATGCTAATAAAAACCACACTTCCATTCACTTCATTCCATTGAAGTATTGTAATTCAATTTCTCTCCCAGTCTAGAGTCCAACACTGAGTTACTAAATAGTATTTATCAGAATATATCAGTCCGGTTTATTAAATTTTCTTTGCTTTGCTAATAAATTCCAGAAACATAGTTAACTATAAAATAATTGGCCTTTTAACTACCTTTTTTTAAGAAAAAAAAGCATAAAAGCTCACATTCAATCAGGGAGTTAAATCTTGAACTGAGAGGCTTGCTTTCAAAAGCATTTCTGAATGCATTTCTCCGTTCAGTTTCACCATCTAATTTATGCACTTACACATTTTATGACATTTATCTCTTCTGATGATAGAGTTCATGTCTTTGTTTTGTGCGCAGTCTTTACGTTTATTAAGACTAAGTATTAATGAATGTCACTGAGTGTTATGCAGTGTTCCCACAATCTGTGCTTTCTGTGGCACAGAAGGAGTGGCATTTTACACTTTGGGATCCTTCTGGGGTCATTTAACCATGGTTATTTTTGGTTATATCATCAGGATACTGTGCCTGAATTAGAATAATGATTTACTATACCCTGGCATATATTTCACTTTATGTAAGATTAGGAAAAGATTACAGTTGTTCAATAAACGAATTAATGACAAGACCCACAGGAGTAATATTTGGTTAAAAAGGGAAATTGAGGAGTTAGAATGTTACCTGAAGACTGCACAGCAAAATAGTGGCAGATTGCAAGGGTCAGTTCTTGTCTTTTATGCCTCTGGTCTTCAAAGGATCTTGATTAATGCTTTGGGTTTATTGTATTCACATTTCAAAATTATTGCTTTCGAAAAATAGCCTCCACTGGGAATTGTCAGTCCTGTAAAGGGACATGGTTTTAAAAATAAACAAACAAGAGTATATTATTTCATAAATGTCATAGGGCATCTAGTTATGGTTGGTTTTATTCTGAGCTAATGCTAGGTAAGCAAAATTGGGCATTTTACTTGACTGCCTTCCTGTTGTTTTCAGTCATTTTGTAATATGACATCATTCTCAACTCACAAAGAGACTGACTAAATTGAACAAATTTACAAAGTGACTGAAAACATTATTATTTTACAAAGCGGTGGTCTTAATATTGAGAATATGTATTGGTATTTTTACTCCACACATTGATTTACACTGCTTTCATGTTCCTCGTGTTCCTTCATCCTCCACCACCCAGTTATTCCCTGTCCAGGGAGTAGCGAAATGGGCAAAGTTTTGCTCAGTCTTCCCAGAATTTCCTCTTTACGATACATTTTTCTATAGTCAGCCTTTTTTTTTTTTTTTAATTGTTAACTCCATATGGATGATTGCAGCTTTGCTGTTGTTGTCTGGACTATCCTGTTTATGCACTACACTGCAAACTTAGCAGTGTCTGCATACGTCTTTGGGATATGAAGTTTGACCTCTGTTTTGCTGCTGTTTAAGGGCCTGGCACTGGCCGCCTTCTGGGCTGAAGGAGGTGAGTGAGGTCATGAGCAAAACCTGCCTAGACCTCCTGTTTATCTGTGTTTGCCTCGCAAGAGATGGGAATACTAGCTAAAGGTTTCTGTCTTTTTCAGCTCTGGACAGCCAGAGTTTGCCTCTGAATGAGGCACATAGAAGAGAATTTTAGTCAATAAATTCAGTTAGCCAGAAAATGCAGATGTGAACATCTGGTGATAATGCTTTTCAAACAGTTAGGAGGAGAGAAAAAAAAATCAGTATTATGTGTGCAAGATGAATGCCTTTGTGCCACTTTCTATGGCATGCAGCAGATGCAGGAAGAACATCGCACTGTTGTGGATCTCTCTCCACTGGTCTGAGGCACAAAATGTCCCTGTTATATTAAAGTGTTTGTAAAAGCTGTATCTTTTGTATTTGAAAATATTAGTTCATAGGGGAGGAAATGTAATACACACTGAAAGACAGTGTCATTTGACATAAGTAATATGATGTTCCCACATTTTGAATGGACGGTAAATATATTTGCAACTTTTTCAAGCAGTATAATGTTCTACTATGTGCCATGGATTCTTTTCTATTCATATCTCTTTTGCCAATTGCTTCTCTGATTTATAAGGCTGATGTGTGAATGCAGAGGATTACTTTCCTATTATAGAGCATATTTTTTATTACTGTTCTCATCATCCAGCAAGCCACGATAAAACTTCGCTCACAATATATATTGAAATAAAATAACCCAGATCAATATCTCTGATTTGATATTTTCTCAACATACCTGTACTGAAGAGGTTAGCAGCAAAATTATTTCAATAAGGTGAATTGTAATCCTGATAAAAAGACCGTGCCAAATGAAGCTTCTAAGGAAAAGACCATCAGATGATCTCTAAAATGTATTAAAAAATACAAAGAGATGGCTGCTACTAAGCTACCAAGAGTGTTAGCAGCAGAAGGCACAGGTTTGTAGAGGCATAAGGACACCTAAGGCTCAAATTAAAATGCCTACCTGCCTATCCAGCCTCTGCAGAAAACTATTTGAAGCTGCTGGAACCAGAGTCTTTACTGTAATCTCAGAGTAAACTTAGAGCAATGCTGCTGATGTAA
Organism: Eurystomus gularis; assembly: GCA_013400335.1. Taxonomy (NCBI): domain Eukaryota; kingdom Metazoa; phylum Chordata; class Aves; order Coraciiformes; family Coraciidae; genus Eurystomus; species Eurystomus gularis. The sequence goes on along the minus strand of VZZY01007871.1, from coordinate 3,161 downwards.
ATCCTGCTCTTCTAGGGTTTACACTGGTATAACTCAAGAGTATGACTCATAGCACATAAGGAATAAAAGAAAAAGAGAAGGCAATTGAAAACAAGATTTTTAAAATTACCCATTTTGAAATTCCGAAGTTTTGTACATTTTTTTTAGTGGTCCTGGGCCAGATTCTCTCCTTCTCCGCATCCCAGAAAAGTACTACTTACTGATAAATGGCTGACATTTCTAAGGTTGGTATCTTGTAGAGATCTTGATTCAGGCGGACGTGGAAATGCATGAGATCTGTGAGATACAGATTGAAAAGTTATTTGGAATGTTGTAATGGGTTTTAATTTCACAAAGATATTTGATTTGTTCTTGCATACTTATCTGTATAAGAAATACTGGTTGCAATGCCCAATGTAAGCATCATTTAACATATATAAAAAGTAGTTCCTGCAAAAATGATAAATGGCCCAGCAGGTCTGAATCAGCCCCTTATGTTTGAGCTGTTGCTGCTATCACAGTTGGTGGAGAGGGGTAGGAGCGCTGCCCACCTGGGTCAGCAGCACTGCTGGATCTGGCTGTTGGCTTCCCCAGACATGCTGCAGGCACACGGTTAACCAAGCAAGGCCCCCGAGAAAGGGACGCACTCCTTACTCCACACACAAAAGGGTTACAGGATTTGGGGTGAGGCAGAAGCAGGTTTACTTGTGCTAACTCTTACACCATTTGTAACAGTCACATAAGTGGGGTGATGGAGGAAGGAGTCTGCAGTGCAGTTTTGCACTGGAACTCTTAAATTACAGGTCCTCAGAGCTGTGCCACAGCCCACCTTTGTGACTTTAGGCAAATAATTTAATTTTATGTGCCTGAGTTTCTATTAGTAAAACTTCCTACCAAAGAGGGATGTTGTGAGAATGCATTCATTAGCTTCTGAGGCAGTAGCTGGCTCCCTAAATACTTCTGCTTTAAGATAGAAAATTCTCCTATGACTGAGAGATTCTTTGGAGCATAATACATCAGCTACAGCAGCAGAGAGTGTCGTGGGAGCAGAGATCATTGGGGGTCAGCACGAGGCTTGATCTGGTAAATAGTAAATGTATTCTTAATCTGAGAAGTAGCATGGTTTTTATTCTGAGAGGCAAATTATCTGAGATAGCTACAACAACCATCAAAAAAGGGTATTTTTGAATTTCCAATTTGAGCTGAAATGTCAGATAGAGTTGTTCTGTTGTTTGGGTTTAAATGAGTGGAAAAAATGAATTTTATGTGGTCTTACTCATGACCACCTTGTCGCAAGACAGTGTTTGTGTTCACATTGAGTAAATCCCCCTAATAATATGCTTAAAAGAATTTATTTAACTACAGCTTCAGAAATTTTTGGCTAACACTAAGTTGATGGCCTTTGTTACTGTTAGAATGTCTGAAGTACTGACCTACTGCATTTATCTAAAAAACTTACTTTTTCTTTACGTAGAAAAAAAATATTGAAATTTCTATGTCCTGTTTAACTTAACTAGGACTCCGGTTAGATGTCCTTAGGTGAAGTATGTATGTTGATCTTTGCCCCCCAATAATAAATGTAATCCTTGATTCTCAAATAGATGCTTAATTATTTTTAAATAACAGAAAGGAAATTATCCAAACCCTTGGTGTTGTTCATCATTTTTTATTTAACTTCAGACAGTACTAGATCAGGGCTTCAGTCATGCCAGTGTCTTGTGTTTCCTAAATTAGTATTACTGTCACATTACCTATAAAGTGCACACTGCTGCACCTCTTTTAGTATTGTGCTTTTTTGGACTGTTTTGAAAAGCAAAGACCCTAAATTAAAATCAAGTAATCACAATACCTTCTAAGGGCTTTTTCTCCTAATGTGTGTGTGTTCCTCAGTGTTAGTTTATAACCCCAGCGATTCAAAGGCTGAGGAGCTTTATTAACGCAGGTCACTGCTGATCAGTTCATTTCAGGAGATGCTGCTTTTAACAGTGGGATTGGAAATCACTTTTCTGATACCTTCCCCATCAGACAAGTACTTTATGTCAGCTCTACACCAGCAGTTAGGGGTGTTATTTCAATGATCCCATTAATGCTCAATGTTTAGATTTAGAATAGGATGCTTGTGTCAGAGTACAAATCTAATGTTTTTTAAGAGTATTAGGGTTTACTATTATAGGTAACTTATACCCAGCCAGAGGGTTTTTTTAGTAAAAAAATAAAATTGTGCTAAAAGATTATTTAGAATAGGCATAACTTTCCTACCAAGCATGAAAAACAAGATGTATCACAGTGCAGAATATACTCACTGACTGAGAGAGCAGCACATTTATTTGTACCTTTTCAGGGCAATTTTATAACATGATTTTGACTCTCCTCCTGCTCAGCCCATGCTTCTGAGTCTGTGTTTAGATCCCAGGATCTAAAGAGGACATTTACAAGGCACAGGAAAAACCACATGTCTACTCGGTTATTGAAACAGAATATCCACTCCAGGAGGAAAAGCTTCTGAGTATTGACCTTGTGCTGTGCATCCTCGTGTGTCAAACAAACATTCCTCCAAACACCCTCTTGATTTCTATGGACACAGAAAAAAGATCTCCATCCTTCTCCACCTGGTGCACTTTAACACACTGGGAGCAATTCTTGTTTAACTTAAAGCAGAACATTGTATATGTACCAGAGGTTGAATTTATTTAATTATGCCTGTTCACAGCTTTATCGTAGAATGGTTTGGGTTAGAAGGGAACTTAAAGATCATCTAGTTCCAACTCACCTGCCATGGGCAGGGACACCTCCCATAAAACCAGGTTGCTCAAGGCCCCATCCAACCAGGTCTTGAATGCTTCCATGGAGGGGACATCCACAACCTCCCTGGGCAACTTCCTCCAGTGTCTTGCCACCCTCATAGTGAAGAACTTCTTCCTAATTTATGATCTAAAGCTACCCTCTTCCAGCTTGAACCCATTACCCTTTGTCCTGTCGCTACAAGTCCTTGTAAAAACTCCCTGCCCAGCTTTCTTGTAGACCCCCTTCATGTACTGGAAGGCCACAATAAGGTCTCCCCTGAGCCATCTCTTCTCCAGGATGAAAAACCCCAACTCTCTCAGCCTGTCCTCATAGGAGAGCTGTTCTAGCCTTCTGATCGTCCTCCTGGCCTTCCTATGGACACAGTCCAACAGGTCCAT
>VZZY01007870.1:174425-190260 GCA_013400335.1 Eurystomus gularis | reverse complement strand
CCGCCCCCAGCTCAGCCCGTCCGCGTTCCGAGTTTCGGAACCTGAGTTTTCAAACCCCCCCCCCAGCAGAAAAAAGTCCCGCTGAGATAGGCCCCTGCCCACCAAAACAAACGCCCACACTTACCCCAACAACACTCCTCCCTCCCTGGGACACCTCCTCTGCTGCAGAAACCTGAAACAGGAAAAGAACCACCATCAAATCCAACCCACCCACAAAGAGAAGCACAGCAAAAACACTCACCCAAAGAGTTCCAGGCTCACCCTCTTCTAACTGCTAAGACCTGCAAAAACAGTTGAAATAGTTACATTTTCAGAGTATTAATTTTTTCAAAGTACTCCAAAAAGCAAGAGTTCTCTAAAAACAAGTACTCAAAAATTACCCCAGCTCCAGCCTGCTCAGTCTCCAGGCACCATCCCTGGCTCCCCAGCTCAGGCAGGTTCCTCATGCAGGCTGGGACTCACAGCTGAATTGAGCACAACTACCGTACTAACAAAAAACTAAGTACTCCATTTGTTAGAGCACTACATTTTAGTGAAGGACTCCAAAAAAATTACAGTACTCCACAAAAACGACTCAAAAAACAAGAACAAACTCACAACATAGCACCCACCAAAGCTTCAGGCTGCACACCTTGGCCAGGACTCCCAGCTCAAGTCACCAACCTGTCCCTCAACCATAAACCTTTCCACACAAAAGACAAACTCACCCTGGCCCTGCCAGCCTCCTCAGCTCACACCCTGCTTCAGGCACAGCAAGAGCACCCAACGCCCACCTTCTACCACCTACAGAAAAAACCACACCTAAACAACTCCAGACACACAAACCAGGGAGCCCTCTCCTGGAACCCCCCCAAAGGGCAAACACCAAAACTCACCAGCCAGCTGCAAAATAAAACATGCATTAAAAACTGGGGAGCCCTGTCCTGAAGCAACCCACCTACACACTAAAGCCCAGAACTCACCATCAATGTTCCATCCTCCTCAGCTGCTTCTGTTCCTGAAAAAAAAACAACAAAACAATGAAAACACCAAACATTTGGGGAACCCTTCTAGGGGAAGCTCTGTTCTAAAACACCAACACTCACCATTAAGGCTCTACCCTTTAATTGCTTCTGCTCCTGCCACCTGAAAAAAAAACACCCAGAACACTTAAGCACCAAAACAGGGGCCAGCCCTGACCCCCAACACCACCAACCACCACTCACCATCCAGGCGCCATCCCGCCCAACTGCTGCTGCTCCTGATCCCTCCGAAAAATGAAACACTAAACAATTAAACACTCCTTATAGAGCCCTCACCTCAAACCCCCACCCTCAAAGAAGGCACCAAAACTCCCCCTTGCTCCTCCAGCCACCTGACAGAAAACAAAACACCCTTCAACTCTACACTGCACTAACCCCTCTAAAGCCCACCCCTCGAGGAGACTCGCCCCACACCACCCCAAACCTGGCACCAAGGGCAAACTGCCATCACTCCCAGAGAGCCTCTGAGCCATGGGGGGCCCTGCTCCCTCTGCCCCCCAGCAATCACTTCCCTCACCCCTTCCACCAGCCGGCAGAACCCACTAATACAATCCCCACCGAGGCCACCACAGCCCAGGGGAGACTGGGGAGCCCCCAGGGATGAGCAGCCCCACCTGCATTCCTCCGGCTCTGGCCCACCACCAGCTCCTCAGCTCCACAAACGGCTCCAGGTCCTGCACAGATAGAAACAGACACAACACTGCAAGCCACCACCATCCCGTCACCACCATCCCACCGCCCCTCTGTCCTCCACCACAGCCCCAGCCACCTTCCAGGCTCTCAACACAAACAGGGGCTGTTTGGGGCTGCACTGAGCCCACCCGTGACCCCCTAAAGGCACCACCGTGCCTGGGGACCCAGCTGGGCACCCCCAAAGGCCCAGCCCCGGCCCATGACCCACTGCCCATGGCAACAACAGAGAACCCACCCCACTGCAACCACCGGTGCCCTCTCACCCCACACAGACCCTCCTCAGGTTCACTCCCAGCTCCAAAGGGCCTCGCTCCACCTGCGACACAAGAGAAAACGCACGCAAAGCATCACAAAAGCACAAAATCTCCAGCTCCAGCCCCACAGCCCCGGGCTGAAGAGGGACACCCGGGGAGCAGCACCCACCCAGAGCCCTGGCAGCTCCAACCCAGGACACGGACACCCCCACCCCAAACTTACCTGGGGAATGAGGCACCCACAGCAGACATCAGGAGTCCCCAGTAAGAAGCAAGCTCCCAGCAAGGCCCCAGAAAGCAGCAGCCAACTTGCAGCACCTCCCAATAAGCACTGAAAAGCTCCCAGCAGACATTGCTGGGGGGATGTTTAAAAGCCCCTGGGGTTGGGCCTTGCCCGGTCCCACAATGGGGCTCAGCTGGGGCCAGTGAGCTCGGCACCCCCAGCAGCTGAGGGTCATGGCTTCGTTAGCACAGGCAGGCCCATCAGCACCCACCAGCACCCTGAAGGGGTTTAAAAGCCATGTAGAGATGGTGCTGAAGGACATGGTTTAGTGGTGACCTGGATTAATGGTTGGACTCAATGATCTTTAGAGCCTCTTCTAACCAGATTTATTCTGGATTGGCCCCTTCATCTCTCTTCTTTCTTGGGTCAGGAAACCTGGTCCTGTCCCTGTGACAGTCATCTACTGCTTGCTGCTCACAGGGACCCAGGGAGGAGGTGAGCTTTCCTGGGCATTGACCGATGCTTACCAGACATGTTGGAGGCACACGCTGAGGCACACATAGACCTGTGGGATAATTTGGCTCTCTGTAAATATTAGCCAAAGTGGCCAAGCCCACTGTGCTCAGCGAGGTGGGCAGAGCTGTGATAATTCACCCCAGTACACAATGTGTTTATTTATAAAGAGAAACAAAGCCCAATGTTGTCAGCATTCTCATCGGTTGGCCACGACGTAGCAACATTGAAAGATGAGCTGCTTTAAGCTAGATGCCCAGTTTTAGGCAGCCAAATTATTTCACAGTTCTAAAGGCCATAATACTTTTAGAAGAGCATCCCTGGCTAGACTTTCTTTTACAAGAAACCTGGTGGAAGCACTGGTTAGCCAGGGCTGGTGCCTTCCTTGTGAGAAAGTCAAGCTGAACACCTGGCTCCTGCTGCCCAAGTCAGATCTGGTGGTGGAACGGGTCCCCCACACGTCATTCTGAACCTCTGAACATTGAGTGGGGCCTTGCTTGCTCACTTTCCATCTTATTTTTTCCTGTCTGGAACAACAGCTTCAATAAAGCACCTGCTGGTTTGTGTATCCCAATAGCCTTGGTTATAAGGTGTGGAAATTGTGTATATATATATATATATATATATATATATACACACTATGCACACAACAAGTTCTGTGCTCACCCCCCAGGAACTGATAAAGTGATGCTCTCCCCCTTCCTTGGATGTAAAGTCAGAGCAAGCTCTAAATCCAACTCTGTACTCATAGGACGTGTAGGAGGACAAATACAACTTCTCAGACAAATGACTCTTTAGATTATTTTTCTGTCTTGACTCATAGGAAGCTACTGAGATGTACAGATCAACAGGTAAAATGTGCATCTAGCCAAGAAATAGCATGCATCTATTTTCAGGTGCCACAAAACACACGCTCATCAAGAAGACTTAAAAAATTAATTCCCCCTGGACGTCAGCGTGAGACTACAGCTACAAGGCAAAGTCATTTCCATGGGAAAAAGGCAAATGTCCCAACAGTTTGATACGTAATGTATGTATTTCTGGAAAGTCACGTCCTTTATCTATTTATAAAACGGTCTACTGCTGCTTTTGGCTGCTTCTTTGGAAAGGTGCTGCTGAGCAAGAGTTAATAAAAAAAAAAAACAATACAAAGGTGAAATCCTACTTCTCAGTTCTGTTCTGGATGTTTTAGCTGTATGAGCTGGTCAGCTGAACACTTCATTGGCGACGACATAGACACAAAATTTATAATGAAGATGATTAAGTCAGGCTTACAGAGTCACGCGCCAAGCTGAGCCAGGAGGGTGGTAAATAAAAGGAAAGGAAATTACACAACCTGATTAACAAATGAGGTGGCTGAGAAAGTAACCATGGAGGCAGCAGCCCAAAGGTGGAACGCTCTCCAGATCCTGAGGAGAGTGCTTCGGTGAGCATCTGGTATTAAGTTAAAAATGTAAATGTTGCCTCTGGCGCTGTTCATGAAAGAATCTACCTGGAGATCGGGCGGGTGGAAAAAGGTGTTTGAGCACAGCCCTGGTTACATTGAGTGCGCTTCAGGATTCCGTTGGAAAGCTGTTGTCAAATATTGTTCCTGAGGCCCTCAGTCTGCTGTGACTTATCTTAGCATATTGTTAGTGTCCAAACTGCTTCACATTGCCTCCGTACTCATCTCTGTGCTTGAGCAGACTCCTGTGTCTTTGGAGTTGCTCCTCCAGCCTGTTTGGAAGGCAGGCGGGGAGGGCTACAGGGGCATCTATGAATAGCATCTTAGTTTGGAGCCAAGAGATTTGGAGCGTGATGTGGCCATCTATGCGTGAAGCAGTGATCAGCTCCACAGAGGGCTAACCTTAAAGGAACTTCATGGCCAAGGCAATGCTGAGGAAAACCAGACTCACTCTGCGGCTCCCAATGCTTTAATGTAAATGTTTTACCTACATATCTCACCTATACATTTGTTGGTGCATGTCAAAGTACTCACACTGGTGTCCCTGGGTTTCGTCCGTGGTGGAGGTGGGTTCCCAGTTCCTGTCCCCTCATCTTCTCTGAGCTGGGGATGAGCTTCAGCTTAAACATGGCCTCGTTATATGGGATCTTGCAGAATTTTCTGGTGTGGAAACCAATAGCGCTGCACAGCAGAGAGTTATGTGAGGCTGTTGGATTCACCTGCATCATGACAGGTAGAAATAAAGCTGGTGTAAAAGGTGTGGCCAAACTGGGAAGCAGCCAGTAGATCTCACGTAGGGTCGGCAAAGCGCGATGTGCTGGCTCTGAAAGGAGAAGAGGAGAAACACCATCAAGCTGAAACAAAACCAATGTTTTTTGTAACAAGCAAGCAAGTAAGTTTGAGAATCTGACAAATTTCTCTTCGATCTCCTTTTCATTGTTCATAGTTGTTGCATTTTCAACAGTAATTTGTTTTCTAGAAGAAGAATGTCCATGAGCTCATCCCAGCACCTTAAGATCCTCTGGATGGAACAAATCCTTTGGGAGGGGGAGGCTCAGGGGTGCAGGAGACAGAACCTGGTGGTGTTAAAAACCATGTAGATGTGGTGCTGAGGGACATGGTTTAGTGGTGACCTGCAGTGGTTGGACTTGATCATCGTATAGGTCTCTTCCAACTGACATGATTCTGTGATTAAAGCTGCTACTGCATCCCGGCCAGCCCTAAAGGTCTGTGTGGCTGTGGTGGCATCAGTCTCAGACCATGTGTGCTGGATAGGAGAGGACCAGGGGGGCTGTGTTTTTTTTTTTAAACAGAAATTAGAAAGCCAAAAATACATGTAAAAAAATGTCAATTTGACTACTGCATCTAGGAAAGCAAAGTCCAGGGCCACAGGTGAGGCTAAAGGGCTCGTGGGTTTGTACAATAACAACATTTCTGTTGTCCAAGTAAACTGGCGGCGCATTACGGTAGTTGCAGACTTAGAATCTTCAGATTTGTTTTTCCTCTTAGTCCCCTTCAGCATGCTGGCCACTAGCGCAAAGTTTCCACCTTGTCACACTCGTGTTTGGAAGAAGAAAATCGATGGATCCTGTGTGAGATCTCAGTAGATTCAACCTTGCAGAAAATGGCTTTTCCTGTCAGGTGAGATTTACATCCCCAAACTTACTTGCAGGGATTTAACACATCTCCCCTTGTTATGCCACGTGAATGACAAGCAAGGAGTGCTGCATTTATGCAGTTTAATGGTTTATCTGTATTTTTATCACTTATGTGGCTGTACATAGTGCTCCCGGCCTGGCTTTTACATACTTAATACGGGAACATGAGTGCTGGCAGTGTCTGAGTGGTTTGTCACTCTTCTGTGACATTTATTAGCAGGTGGCAAAACACAGAGCCATGGTAGCAAAGGTGTTCCTTGCGGAAATTACGTGTTGCATCCCATCCGAACAGCCTGACACCTTCTCTGAAGTCAAAGAGGAGAGAGAAAAGTGGGGATGGGAGGTTTCTTTTTGCATTTCAGGGCAATGGATTTATGTTGTGAATTGAAATGAAATCTAAAATCCGAGCTGGAGAAAAGATCTGCTTAAATGAAGCATGATTTTGGAAAGAGTTTCAATAGACAATAAAAAAATTACTGCAGATCTCAACAGAGTCTTGTCAGTGGTGCCCGGCAACAGGACAAGGGGCAACGGGCACTGCGTGGCTCATCATCTGCAGGATTTTGTCTCGGGCAGAGGCAGGCAGAGCTCTCTGCGTTGGACCGCTGCTCATTGACAGCAGGTCTGCTGAACAGCAGTGGGGAATTTAAAATAATTGTACTATACAGCTATTCATGAGCGTATATTACATTTGGAATCAGAGGTCGCTTTTCTTTCTTTGCAAGGGGTAAACATTGTAAGTGAACCTGTAATTTTGAGCATGCCAATTCCAAGGCATTTGCAGATGCGAAGTGGTTGCCTGGAATAACAGCCTCTCTCAAGAGAAACGTCAAATGCATTTAATCAGCCACATTTAGAGCTCTGCAACATCTGCAAATGAATTATTAATGCTCGCAAATGTTTCCAAATGATCCAAAAGTCAGGAATAACGTGGCTCTTTGGGTAAGCGGCTCTGCTCTGGGGCTTCTCCTTTCCATGCTATGTGCTAGAGGCTCTGCACCTGCCCGCTGCTGCTGACAGGAGATACTCGCAGCTCCAGTAAACCTCTCCAGAGGTGCTCCGGTGGCTGAATGGCTGCAAAGTGCAGCTGGCATCCAGCTGAGCCCCCATGGATTGATGGATCATGTAGTAAATAGCCACTGATGGGTGTTGTGCATCTTGCAGGGATGCTCCAGGGACCGCAGGTCCCCCATGGCAGTCACCATTGCATGTGACTGTTGTCCACAGAAGCCCTCCACTGCCATGATGCTATGTTTGACCTGAGGTAATGGAAGATTGGGAAGGGTAAGGTTTACCTTACCTGGTTTTGGCAGGTTTGAGTCGTGAGTCTTCTCGCTAGCTAGCAAGAGCAAGAATAGCAAGATGAAGCTGTGAAGCGAAGCATGGCTCAGGACGCACGGGTCGCAGCCTTGGATCTCACCATCTCCCATAGATAAGATGCCCTGTACTGGGCCACATTAAGAAAATCGGCATATGTCACTTTGCCTGCAAAACAAGGTATCTGGTAAAGTGCTTTGAGAAATACCAACGACTGACGTATTATATGTGACTTAACCCCCTGCCACTGCAATGTGGAAATACCCTTTTAGAAAAAAATAATTCTAATGACCTAATTTCTTCAGCAGAGGTAATTTGGTTACATGAATTTTTGATTCACCATATGTTCATCGAATTCTAGAATGGTTTGGGTTGGAAGGGACCTCAAAGATCATCTCGTTCCAACCCCCCTGCCATGGGCAGGGACACCTCCCACCCGACCAGGTTGCTCAAAGCCCCATCCAACCTGGCCTTGAACGCCTCCAGGGATGGAGCACCCACACCTCCCTGGGCAACCTGTGCCAGTGTCTCACCACCCTCAGAGTGAAAAATTTCCTCCTAATTTCCAATCTAAATCTCTTCTCTTCCAGTGTGAACCCATTACCCCTCATCCTATCACTACAGGCCTTTGTAAAAAGTTCCTCCCCAGAGGGAGGTTTCTCCTTTAAGAGCCCCACCTGGCAATCTGATGGAGCCATCAAGATGCAGGTGTAAACAAATCCCTTGTGGTAGTACGGGAAATAATTAAACCCAAAAATTTATCAACTCTTATGGATACCAGCATAGCAGGCTCAGGTACATGTACAAAGAAGAATCCCTCAGGTGTTGAGGAAGGTTTTTAACAGCTCGCTATGTTCAGACCAAATGCAGAATTTCTGCTCAATCTGCTCATTGGAGAGGACCTTAAATATGAGGGCGTGACGAAGCTTGCTACTTTAAGAGGGAGATGTGAACAGAAACATTTTTCTTTGCTGGCCAAAAGCCACTGAGCACAAACCAGCTGCATTGGGGCGACTGGAACTAAAAATTCCCCCCTTCCTTTTCCTGAGTGAAAACTGCAGGGTGGCATCAGCTCAAGAGGAAAAGGAGCATCACGGCACAATGTGAAGACCCATGGCCGGGCTGAGGTCCATCCCAGCACAATTTTAGGGCAAAGCAGAAGCTTTGGCACCTCAAAGCATTTTCATGATGGTTTCCTGGGCACTGGGGGGAGGCAGCATGGCTGCCATAGCAACGTGCTGCTCAGCATCACAGGGCCCAGGGTGATGCTCCTCCAAAGGCTCGGCAGCCATAGTGGGGAAACGCAAAAGCTCGTTTTCTGTCACCAGTGAAAGAAAAGGCGGCAGTAATAAGGAAAGAAAAAAAGGTATTTAACTGCAGCCCTAGAAAAACCAGTGTTTAGCAAGCTGGCTACAGAGTGAAGCTTTGGTACTCCATGTGTGCAAATAAGGGCAGTACGTAAAGTCCCCTGTTAAAACGTGACCTTGGAAGGTGAATATGAAATTGTGAAACTTGTTCACTGAAAATGGCAAACATTCCTTAAAGCCTCAGTACTCTTGCTTTTATTACTCTTCCCCAGTTTTAGGTATTAAATGTTACTGATTTGGCTGCAAGAAAGTTTTCTGGGCTGTGAGGATTGCAGGAGCAGCATTAGGATCAAGGGGAATAACAGCATTAGGGGTCAAGGTGATAAAAAATGTTGTTTAAAGCACAATTTTGTTTTGAGTAAAATACAGTGATGCCAAGTTCCCAGTGTCACAAACAAGTGCATCTCAAATGGCAACAGGTTTGTCCTTCTTGCGAGAGCAGAAGTGAATTTAACTCGGGTATTTTTTCAGTTGCCTGTTTAACATTTCAACTCATCCAAGTGACAGGGAGCTGAAGAGTTTCGCCATGGCCCAAAGCACAAGCTCTGACTGAGCTCCTGATACCTGTGATTGCTCAGGGTAGTGGTGACACTGAAGCTAAAGCCTTATTTTGTCAGCCTTTGTACTTTGCTTTCATTAGACATTGCCTTGCCGAAAATCATCCCCATCCCACGTAGCAGAGGTGAGAAGAATACCATGGGGAAAACCACTTTTAAACTCTCATCCTGGAAATGCTCATGCCTGAGCTGTCCTAGCAAGAACCACACTTGACTCACAGAGGTACGCACGCACCATTCCTCCTGTGAAAGAGCCAGAGCTTCTCCAGAACATCCACTGCAGGGCTTAACAGGCACTCAAGAGACACTTCAAGTGCCCAGGCGAGGCAGTGACTCATAAAGGCTCTGTGTGGAATGAGGTATACACGGAACGGTCATTTCCTGACATGGGAAATAATATTTTTATTGGAAAATGCAATGTGCTGTTACTCAAGGGGTGGGTTCCCTGCTTCCCTTGCCGTGGAGCCTGTCTCTCTCTCTGTGGTAACTGTCATGAGAGATGGCAAGGAGCCCATCTGCAGAGCTTCCCGGAGCTGCTGCTGCTGCTCCTGTATAAAGGTTCAGTTCTGTATTTTTTGTACAGCTTTGTCACAGCCTGTCAGGGCTGGACAGATCATTTATCTACCTCCCGCTGCCAAGAGATACATAATCAGTAATTACGAGGGGCCCAATTCCCAGAAAAGGTAACTCAGATATTGCCCTGGTTGACTTCAGTGAGCACTTCAGGTACACCCTGGTCTTACAAGTCATGCCAGTCTCTGTTCTCACAGCCCAGAAAGCCAGAAGTGTGTGCCACCAGCTTATTCTACGGTGAAATAATAGACTCCAGAAGAGCTGTCTGTAGAAGTAAAAATACTTTCCCATTTCAATTCAGTATGACTTTATCAACTGCCACAAAGAAACACAGTCTATTGTCCAGAAATAATTTATTCATCAACAATAAAACACTGAATAGAAAAAGCCTTGTAAATAAAACTATATATATAATGCTTTATTTTTTTTTAATTCGGTACTCCACAAAAAACACTACAGACAGTAACAAAATAATCCAAGGAATCTTAAAAATTTCAAATGATAATCAACACTCTTCATTGATCGTGTTTTATTAACAATGCAAAGGTCGTTTGTTTACATATTATAGTCACGCTTGATTTCATTAAATTGTTTCTTAAAACACTTGAAGCAATTTGTTGTTTGCCCCATGATTTATATAACATATATAAGTATATCAATAAACAATATAACAGCTCTGAGAAAGGTACGCGGACTGTTCAATGGTCAGTAGTCTACCGTGGGTTGCTGAGTGGGAGAGCGGGAATAAACCACAACTGAATTGGGGTAGAAGTCAACACATTAAAGAGAAATCGTATCCGGGGAACAATTACATATTTTCCATTGCTCGTTTAGTGAGGTGATCTCTTTCCAGCTCCGATTTCTCCTGTTTTAGATACTCTAGCACCTTTGCTAGCATATCCTCATCCAGGTACTGCCTGGTCTGCGTGTCGTCAGCCTCCCCGGCCATGGAAAGCCTTTTGCTGAGCGAAGCCAACTTCGTGGCCTCCTGTGGTGCTAGCTGACTGAGGTGCTCCCTGATGGCCTGCTCCAGCCTGTCATCTTCCTGCGGGTCGCCTTCAGCAGCCGCAACCGGGACTCGTTTGGCCTGGTTCGTATTGATAACTTCGGGATATTTTGCCAGCACCTTTGCCAAGTAATCGGCCAGTTCTTCATCCTTCTCACTCAGCTTCTCGTAGTCCGCTTGTCGCCTTTCCAGGTCGTTCATCCAGCCTGCTTTGGGAAATGGGCGTCCTTTCAATCTTCGGGGAATGTAAGACAGTCTTGGCAAGTCATTGTCTTGATTAAGACGATTTAGTAAGTAGGAGGGATTCTGATTAGCTAAATTGTCGGTTCCCAGGAGGCTGACAATATCTTCAATATTGAGGTCATCGGGTAGGTTTTCTGGAATAACATTAAGAGGCTGCTTCATGTACCCATTTTTAGAGTTTACATTATTTTTAAAGATATCACTCTGTCCCAGATTGGTTTCAGCAATCTCGTCGAGGTCTTCTGGGAATTCCGCTTCCTGCTCAGCTTCCAACCTTTCACTCTGAAGCTGTTTTTTTTCTCCAGCTTTCAACATGTCTAATAAGTCCTCTGGAGGAATTTGTAAATTCCTTGAGATTTCTATCAGCTGAGCTATGGACTGAGGATCAAGTTGCTTATCCAAAAACGTGAGTGCTCTTTTTTCCTCAAGTTCTCCTCCAGTCCTTAATTTCCTATTCCCTGCACTGCCCATCAGCCTCTTTAGGTAATAATTCATTAGCTTTGAAACATCCTCTGGCATCTGATCTTTATTGTCTCTCCTTATTTCATCCTCAAGGAAGCTGAGTTTCCCTGATCTTTTCATTTCCTCATCAATCTCCTCTTCATGCTTATCAATCTCCTCTTTGCTGTCTTTTATCTCTTCCTGGGTTTGACTTTCCACTTTTTCCTCTATGGGATTCCAATCTTCTCCTCCAACCACATCTTCATAGGCGATGTTATTCACTTTATAGATGTCATCTTCATCATCCACATACAATTTCTGGTCCTCATCCAGCCTTTCTTTCTTGTGGTTGCTCGATCCTGCCATCTTCCCTAGCTCCTGGAACACGGACTCCAGCGTAGCGAGGCTTTGGGGTGTGTATTGCTCTTCCACTATCTCATTAGTACGCTTGAAGGGACTGTCTCTTGAGCTCTCTTCGTAGTGCCCAAGTGGCGTTTTGAGATACTTTTGCCACCTCTCAGGCCACTTGTAAGCCTCGTAGTCATCGGTCACTCCAGCTGGAAAGTTGCTGTCTGAACTCAGACCATAAGGTTTGCTCTCCTTTGGGCCAGCTTTTGATTCTTTCTCAGCTTGCCGCAAAGCTTCCAACATTACCTTAACCCACTGGGACTCATCTTCAGTCAAAGAATCCCTTAGGTTATCTGGTAGGTGAACCTGATCTTTGCTTTCTTTCTGTTGCAGGAGATATGGGACGCTTTGATAAGAGTTGTAATCGGGGCTGCCCTCTCCCTTGTTAGTTTGCTTGCGAAGATCCTCTATGTATTCCAGAGCCTTGATCATATCGGGATTTGGGAACCTTTGTAAGGTTTTCATCACATAGTCTGGATCTTTCTGAAGCAGCTGGTGCTGCTGGAAGGAAGCTGCGTCGACCCAACAGAGTAGGGCAAAGAAAAAGGTGAGAGCGCAGGCTGCTCCAAGCTGGAAGGAATTAGTTTCTGCCATATTTAAAATATTGCCTTGAAATAAAGAGGAAGAAGAGAGAAAGAAGCAGTTAACATATGGAGACAGACTTGGGAAACTGAGAAGCAAAATAGAGACTGTTATTTTAAACCGGAACATGTCACGAGTACTACACATGCTTTTAATAATTGTGGAAACCTAAAATAACTCACAAGCAGAAGACATATATTTTGGTGGAAATTTTCTGACTTTCCTATGATTCCTCAGTTTACAGGGAACTATCAGTTTCCTGTGCTGGAAGTTTCATATTTCAATGCCCAATGTACTTTATGAACATCAACTTTCCAAGGGGAGCACCAAAGTATACAATGCAAACCCTAAATAGCTCACAAAATGCCCATGGAAGTAATTTTGGTTATGAAAAGGAAGGTTTCAAATGGTAAAATCAGCATATCCGTATCTTTAAATGCCACTCCTAAGTATTAATACTAAAGCTGCAACAGAGCTCCTTTGTGAGACTGTTCCATAGGGCATCGCATCACATGCCAGGGTAATATCACAAAATTAACGTAATAAAGGGGAGGACATGGCATATAATGACTTGCAAGTTTGTCTCTGTCGTTACTGTTAGCATTATTGCTTCCTTTTTTGCTACTACATTAACAAAAATATCCTCTAGTTGCATTACAGGTGAATTTCAGTGAAGAGGCTCTATTGAGTGAACCATCTTTCTATGGGAAGTGACCCCCTCTGTGAAGGACAAACTATAATTTATCCTAAAGGTGCAATGTAATTTTACTAGGCGCTTTAAAACCCATCTCAGGAATGAGCTCGAGTGGGTAGGTTCTAACCAATGATTTCATTCATTCATTCATTCATTCACTTCAGCAGGAATTGAATCAGGTCCCAGGACAGGCAGAAACGTGGCCATTGGCAAAAGTGAGTCAATTCAGTTAGGACAGATCGGTAGATGTCTCGTCAGCCTGCCCTGCCAACAATAAACTCGGGTACAGGAGAGGGAAAAAGATGCCTCTGACCGAACTGGGAAGATGACAGCGCTGCTGGGGTGAGAATGTGGCTGCCCAGGCAGGGGAGGGAGCTGAGCACCCTCCACCCAGCAAAGGGAAAAATTCCTGTCGCCCATTTCCTAGGAGATGCTCAGGCACCGGCACGCCAGGGCCGTGAGACAGATTAGACCCTTTCCCGATCCAGTTACATTAACAAATAAAGCCCAACCATGAGAAGGGAATGATAAAGATAGAAACCGCTTTGATTAATTGACCTATTTTGGTACCTTTGGTTTTTTGCTCATTTAAAAACATCCTGCTGAGACGCCGGTGATTCACAACAGACCAAAAGAGCTGCTCATTCCGTTCACCGTTTACCCACCACCATAAGCAGAAAGCGAGCATGAATATGCTCATTTCAGCTCACTTGTAGATTTTTCCACCCGGTTTTTGTGCCTAACATAATGTGACTTAGCTAAATAATTAAAGCAGTATCAGTTGAGAGCTGCTTCTTTCCCCTTGATATGCCTGGGCAAGCTAAAAGCCGTCACAGCAAAGGATTTTCCCCAAACATTTCTGCCTGCTCAAGCCTGGGTACGGCTGATTTCACAGAGGATTGGTTCAGAGCAACTGATGAGAAGGTCCCACCCTCCAGGTCTGCGCTTGCCCTGAAACATAGCCAACACATCGCTTCGTTTTCTGTTGCAGGAAAGGCACCAGTCCTAGACATCAATGTATGTCCACATGAGAAAAAAAAAGAAAAAGAAAAAGAAAACCACTTTGCTGCTTATTGCAGCAAATAAATGAAATGAAGACTTTCTTTTCCAGCATGGAGACTGGTTATTAAGAGAGTTGGTTTGATCAGCACGTGAGAAACTGTCCTTCCCAAGGGCTGGGGGAAGGGAGAACAGCTCCATAATTATCTGCCAGGCACCTCCCACTCGTGGCACCCAGGACCTCAGCCTGCTCCCCCACACGCAGTTCTGGATGTTGCAGCCGTTGCGAGAGTCGCCTGCAGCCTGTTAGCATCCAAAGGTGCACAGCCAGGCAAAGTTTGGCTCAGTGTTCCACAAGGACGCTGCTCGCCTGGGTATTTACTTCACAGGAATAACAGGTCATTGGCTCCTCCCCGCCTATTTTGGGTGAATTTCTCTCTAGATCAGTTTTCACTTCTAATTTCTTGGTAGATGATACCTAAAAGCCTTGCGGGATGGATTTGGGAATGATTTCTTTTAAAAGCTTTGAGTTTGGGTCCTAAAATCTTGTCAGTAAATAGACTGTGCTACCTAGGGTAGGAGGACTCCTCCCTCCCCCGTCCTTCAGACTTTGATTCCATGTATTTTGGAGAATAGGGGACATTTTTAGACTTATATTTAGGATCTATATTAAACCATTCTCTTCTGTGCCTGTCAATATGCTAAAATGGCTGTTTTGCCTACAGATGGATAACTGGGAAGCCAGCCCAGATGGGGAGAGTGTTTTCTTCTCTATTAGCACCTAACAAACAGGAAAACCACCTTTTGGCCAACAAATGTAGAAGTTCCTATTTACAAAATGAGGCAATCGAGTTCACAATTAACATATACAAAGACAGTGCAGACTGATGGAAGTTCCCCAAAAAACAGACAAAAAAAAAGAAAAATCTCCTTTCTGGGATGTTTCCATGGCAGCAGTAATTTTCTCTCTCGATCCCTCTCAGTGGTTGTCTCTGATGTGTACATCATGTTTCCAGTGACAATATGCGATGAAAACTCATCACCTTTCCTACAGATGAGTCCCTGCCCTAGGAGTCTGTGGGGGACTCGTGAGAGCAGTTTTCCATAAAGAAAATCAAGAAATGCGTCACACAATCTTCCTCGTGTTTACTTTTGCAATAAATCACCCGACTGCAGCAAATTTGCTTTTTTTTTACTAGCACGTATCCAACCCTTTGCCCTGTGCAAGGGTCTCGAGACCCAAGCAGTGAGGTGAGGAGGAAAAAAAAACAACCCCAATCTCAAGCAGTTCAGAGTCACAGACTCATTGAATGGTTTGGGTTGGAAGGGACCTTAAAAGAGCATCTAATTCTGTGCCATCATAGCATCACCGAATGGTTTGGGTTGGAAGGGACCTTAAAGACGAACTAGTTCCAACCCCCCTGCCGTGGGCAGGGACACCTCCCACGAGAGCTGAGGGGTGACTCTAAGGACTGTTTCTATAGGCACACATCTGGAGGGTTGGTCGTGCAGCCAAGGGAACCTCGCATCCTATATTTTGACGTGGCTGAAGCGCGGCGGCCGACCGCGAGCGCCGACAGTACCGCGACGCTTCCCTGCCTCACGAGCGATGCCGATAACGCGTATTTATAGATGTACATATGCATACACATATGCACGCCGCCCCCCTCCCCCATTTATAGACACACACACACACATACACGCAGGTATATGTGCATGCACCTCTCAGTCGGCATTTTACCGGCGTGATTTCCCGGCAAACGTCGGCTCCAGCCCCACCAACTTTCTGTCGCGACTCGCTGTGTGACATAACCCCTCCCTCTGTCGCTGTGACCCCCCCC